>BJFM01002829.1:14704-54934 GCA_016586285.1 Arothron firmamentum
TGGCCTACCTGGGCATTGGGAGAGAGCTGGAGTACCTGGAGAGAAGCCATTAAGCCATGCAGACGCGGGGAGAACGTGCCAGATCCTCGCAGAAACGCTCCCGGTCCCCAGGGGCTTCGAACCTGGAACCTTCTTGCTGTGAGGCGACACAGTCATCTGTGGTGCTGACCACAGACGACTGAAAACATCCAAATTCTAAGTCAATATTTTCCAATTTGAAATCATTTGGAGTACCCGACATTCTTGTAATCTCAATTACGTTTTTACAGAGTTGGACTTGACTCATCCACACAGGTGCTGGCACTCACTGATCCATGATCAATACCATTCAATTGAAGGTCGATCTGGAAAAGCTCTCATGTTTTACGATTTTGGAAAACATCTCTTACTTCAATAAAGTCTGAGACGGCTGATCAAGCTCGTCCACCAGCTGTGACTGTTGGAGTGCGCCATGATTGGTTTAGCAACAGTGGCTGCATGTGGAATCAATAAAGCGTCCGTTTGGACTGTGGAAAGAGTCTGACGCGGAGATAAAGAGCGCACATCAACAAACTGTTACTGTGCATGCGCGCGTCATGCTGATAAACGGCTGCTTTATCTTCCACGGCCGTTTAGGAGATTTGGATTCGCGTTTGAAGACGCTCCTGAAGGCAGATCAAGGCCGGAAATGTTTGACAGAAGAAGCTGTCCGGAGCCTTTTCACCGACACACGCGTGACGACACGCGTGACGCACCCGCCGTCGTCATGCGTGTGGAACAGATAATGATCGGTCATCGATCACCATCAGAGGGGGCCTGGTTGTCAAAGCTGCAGGGGAGACACACAGCAGCAACTTTTCTTAAATTTGGCATGACCCCAACGCAAACTTATACTTAACACGTATGTCGTTTTTCAAAAATATTTTATTTTCATATTGATCCAAGTACAAGGAAATAAAAGAACAAGGATCTATCTTACAGGACATGGGAATGAGACTGTAAAAGGTTTATTTTGTTGAGCCACTCTCTTCTTGGACAAGGACATGCAAGTGAATACAGGAGGTGGTTTACAGAACTCAAGCAGAATGCACCATACTGGAGAAATGCTGTCGGACCGGGGCGTCAGCTCACCCCCTCCCACTGTACAGACTTCACCAACAACGTTCTCTTTTTCTCTTTTTTTAATCATCTTTTATAGCAAAAAAAGGCAACACACAGATAGGCTACAAAGAATCAACAATATTGAGAAAATGAACCCCCCCCCAAAAAGAGAGAAAGCCAAAGCACTTTCATCCATCAGACATTTTCTCTATTGTCTCTACGGGCACGTTTTGTCGCTCTTGGTGTTTGACGGGACGGGGGCCAGTCAGGTGATCACGCAGGACGGCGGGTCACATGACCGCCGACCCCGGCACCCTGGTCACTGAGCCGACCGGGGCCTTTTCCGGCCCCGCAGCTCGCCCCTGACAACAAACTTTACATTTTAAAAAAAAACAAAAAAACGAAAAAAAACACCTTTTATATTCCACAAATCTTTATGCATATTTCACAATATACCTTTATTAGCATTTTAATAAATACAAAAAAACGACACCGTGATTCCAAAAGAAAACAATGGGTATTAAAGAGACACTAAATGCATTAGACATTAGAAATATCAGTCTTAATTTGGTATGTTCTTGACATCTTGTCTTCAGTTGGATCAACCAGCACATTATAGTCAGAATCAAGATCCACAGGTGAGGAAAAAATAAAGAAAAGAGGGGACGACAAAGTCGGACATAAGGGACGTTCTTGTAGAATGGAATGGTGTACTCGAGTGGAGATGCGTATGGATATATACACATATATACACATACATAAACACCACTTGAATGTAAAATAACCTGAGATACTCTCTGCACCTCATTTCCAGAACACTGGCCACTGGGCGGATGATACGAGAAGGATGATGGCATGACGACAACAGTACAACAGCATCAGATGGCCTTTAGTTTCCACCAACCCCCCACTCTTTTTTAGCATTTTTTTTTTTTTTTAATCATCATCATTTTCAGTACAAAAGAAACGGGACAAAACGAAGTCACAAAAATCATGAACAATATTGAAAAGTTTAAGCAGCGTTTTGGGAGTCCGTAAAAGGCCGACGAGGAGCGAGCTTTTCAGGGAAGGGGAGGAAAAAAAACAGATTTTTTTTTTTTTGTGGAAATCGGCAGATGACAAGTGTGTTTATGCGGCAGTTGGGCAGGTAGGAAGTGCTCAACGCCATGGCTGTGGACCCAGAGGCAGTGCAACTCGCTGGTGCACGAACAAACAGTGGCTCAGAGCTACAGAGCCAAACTGGACCCAACAGGCCCGTGTTGGGCAAAAACGTACCACAACAGAACAAAGGTAATAAACAGTAAGTGCTCTCACATGGATGGCTGTCAAAATCGGATACATGAACCAAGAATGTTGCTCCGTGAATATATCAGGAGTTTTATTACCAGTAATCACAAGAAATACAAAGTGAGCAATTATCGCTGTCTCCCTCTATTGGTTGACTGTGCTATTACACTAAGCAGGTGGGGGAAAAGTTATTTCGGCAGTAATTAAAAGGGGGAAGAAAGATTCGTGGGCCAGAACACAGTTGATAAAGTCTTTCTGAAAACAGCTTTTGTTTCTGCGGGACATTAAGTTAGGAAATAAATAATCAACTCTGTCCGTCATGTCTCGTGCATGTGCAGCCTCTGGTCTGCCCTTCCTGAACGTTTCTGCCACCAAATTGTTTCTTTGTTGTTGCGGTCTGTGAGCCTTACTCTTTAATATCTCTCTGTACATTAGTATATAATTTTCTTCTCTTTACAGTACAGAAACTCCTCTTCACATCTTCATCCGGTTCTTCATGTCAGCAGGAGCTGTGTATTTTGTGCTTATCACCAAAAATTGCAGTGCAAAAACAATAATTAATAATAATGATAATAATTAATTGCAACTATTAACAAACAATGGATTATAAAACAATTATTTTATGGCACAATAGCCCATCAATTCACATATAATACAAATAACCGGATAAAACCAATGATTCCCGTTTGTGGAAATAATAACAATTAAAAAAAAGCTCAAACTGATTTCGGCTTGCATAGCAATGCAACAACAAGTTAAAGAATATATTTACAGGAAATAAAATTCCCTTCCCACCCAAAGCACAACTACTGGGAAACAAAAGATCGTTTACGTGTTTTGATATTTTTGATGTTTTTTTGTTGCTGTTGTTGTTTACTTGGCTTTTCCTAACGAAAAAATACAGTAAGGTAGGAGGTGGAAAATAGTTTCTTGAGGACAAAAACAACGTGAGATGTACAGTATGTCTGTGTCTATACATCGCATTTACAGTTCTGTGACATTGATTTTTTTTTTTTCTTGTGTGGCACTCCTTCCCTCAGAGAACAAAGTTTGTTGCCTTTAATGGGACGGCCTTTTCTCCTCTGAGGACAGACTGGGTTTACTCCAGTTCACAGCCTGGGCGGATCACTCTGTGTGGAGCAGCAACAACAAAAAAAAAGGTTTCAATTTGCAGCAATTGTTGCACTAAACGTTAATATGTGCACCTAATTCCTTTTAATATTTATAAAATAACACCGCCTTTGCAATTCCAGCACTTCTTAGGTTGTTTACTGTTTCAAAGAGTGTGCTTTTGTGTATACAATGAACTGCCTCATAGCAGTTAGCAGTCATTTTTGGTGATAAATTCTAAATGATTGCGCCACATGTTAGCATCACAGCTGCAAACTCGCAGTCCTGACTGCGATAATCATGGCTGCCGCGTCACTGAGCACTGAAAGACTCACATAACTCTCCTGAGTACTGCCCCTGCCCAGTGGACCCCAGGAAATCTGCGTGCTCGGTGACGGTCCACTGCTGCGGCTGCCGCGGTCCGTCTGTTTTGCGTGGTCCCGTCGAGCTCTTGGAGGAGCCGGTGCCGGATGAGCTGTGGCCACCAGGGGACGGGAAGGATGGTTTATTGTATGGCAGGCACCCGTCTTCTGGGGGCATAAATGAGGGACATTTAAGATCTTAAACGCAGAGACAAAGAGCTATTTTGACCCTCCTGACATCTGCAGAGCGGCGGTGCCAACAGGCTTTGCCAAACTAAGGGCACGCCACAGAGGAGCCTTCGCCTAGCAGCTAGCATGCCTTACGATGAGGGTAAATACAATAACAGAGTGACTTTTGGCTGCTGCGGAACCCCCTGCTGCAGGGCATCATAACGTTGACCCTCAGCAGCCTCCAAGGTTGTGTGAAATCTCATCATACTGCTTCCCACTGCTCCGCTAATGACAGCAACGGAGTCTGCCCTGACCTCGGATGATTCTACGGCGGGTCAGTCAGCACTCTGGCACATGGGAATTCACCTAGCGAGCTGTTGGTAAAGATGTTGATTGCAGCACCGGGTTTTTGTCTCGCAGTATCAGATTAACTGTCTGAAAATTCTTGGCACAAAGGGGGCAAGGCAACGAGGGCGTCATTCTCTGCGAGGCACGAGCACACAGATGGGGCGTGGAGCGGCTGCAGGTTTGCGCGAGGAGCGAAAGCCGAAGCGATTAGAGCGCATTTCGACATCTCGGGCCTCCTGCCTCGCTTGGAGCAAAGCAGGCCCGTGTTGGCAACAGTTACGGAGGC
The DNA here is from genome assembly GCA_016586285.1 of Arothron firmamentum. NCBI lineage: Eukaryota > Metazoa > Chordata > Actinopteri > Tetraodontiformes > Tetraodontidae > Arothron > Arothron firmamentum. The sequence continues at coordinate 19,349 of BJFM01002829.1, forward strand.
AGAGGGGTGTCTGGAGAGGCTGCAGGGAGGGGCATTCTGGAAAGCAGAGCAAGTGGCAGACAGGGCATCTGTTCGTTGGTGCACGCTTTCAACGCGGCAGGAAACTCGAACAATAGAAATTAAATTTGTTCAGTTTCGTAGCTGTCCTTTTTTGAATTTTTTAGAAAGAATCCCATGATGAACAGGTGCTGATTTAAGCCTTTTTTTTCTCCATAAAATCTATAATCTCTAAGTGAATGCAACCTGCTTCTTGTGTCCAGACTTCACTTTCAGGGCTTCATGTTGAATTGAGGAAGGACTTTTGCATCCAAACCTGTTTTCTGTCCCCTGCGGCCGTCATCGGCCCGGTCCATGGAACCCAACCTGTCCTGGGGCTGGCGGTGTTGGTCCAGGGAGGTCCGTGTTTGCCTGTCCATGGAGCTCTTCATATCATCCGGCCCTCCTAACATTGGCGTGCGCTCCAGGGATGTGGCTTTTCTTTCTGTAGGGGGGACCATGCTGCGGGCCCCTGGGATGCGGTTCTGCCCCTGACAGGGAGGAGGCTCGGGGGGAGGAGGTAGGTCTGAGCCGCAGGAGAAACACCGCACAATGAATTCCTCATGCACTCTCAGTCACCACAAATAATAATAATTCATTACTTACAAATGTAACTCCCTCCTCACTAAACAACAACAGATGTTTCGCTAAAACGCTGCATGAACTATTAAAAACGTGCCTGCCGTGAGTGACTCACCATCTGCACCCGGATCTCTCCGGTGGGGTGCCGTGCCCTGGCTTCGGGGTTTGCGTGTGGGTCTGGTGGCCCTCAGGTGGCCCAGGCTGTGTGTGCCGACTGTGCTGCCATCTGTTGAGAAGGGACTGCTGGGCCGGGGCCGGTGGGACAAGCCTTTACCTGCGAGGGGACCACAGGGGATCTGGTTAACGGAGGCGCGAGCCACGCAGCTGGTGGCGTCGGCAACACAGGCGAAGCTGATCAAAGGCAGAGTGAAGGAAGCGTTCAGCCGAGGCCGAAGAACTCGCAGTTTTACGCTAATCTGAGAGTCAGAGAGCAAAGTCAGATGAGCTACAGAGAGGAGAAGGCTGCAGTTCAGCCATGATCAACAGGCGCCATGCGTGAACCGGGTGCAGCGTGCACAAGCAAGAAGTCCCAGACCATCATCACGGGGGGAAACGGGAAGAAGAATCAGAGCAAATCGTCTGCCACCGGTGGAAATTCCAGCTTCTCTCCGCACACCAACCTCTCTTGCTAAGGCTGGTGCCCTCCAGGCGGTAGCCTGCCTTGTCTGCAGCGGCCACCAAGGCCTGGGCAAAGCTGCAGTGGGTAAAAATGGAGCCGTCCGACGAGCTGCCCAGACTGGACCTGTGGCTGGAGAAATTACGCTCGTCCTCGGAGGCTGAGCCCCACCCATTCACCATGGACCCTGTGGAACACCGCAGGGTTAGGCAAGCGTGTCTGATTCTGACAGCTCAGCCTAACCTTAAAGCTCTTTTATGGTTTTTCTATTCATGAATGAATAAAGGATCTTAAAAAAAAAAAGTTGTTACAGGTAAGAACAACCTGTGCTTTAGCAATTTTGCTATTTCGTGTTGCTGCAGGGTGTTTCTGCGCTTGCAGGCGAGTCCTTTTGTGTTGCTCTGCTCTGGCCTGTCCCGTTTCATTCATCTGAGCACAAAACAACGCAGAGCAAACTGTGCAGACCCGCGATGGAAAGCACACGCAAGGACGAGCGGGACTGACATCAACTGAATTTGCTTCTCTTTGATACAGAACAATGAGCGCACCTGTGTGGAGCAGAATCGGCTACGGAGAAAAAAAAACAAAAAAAACTGCCTCGGGTGACACCGACAAAGCAACACTTTAAATCAAGCACCTGGAAGCCAGCACACCTGTTTAAAAAAGCATTTTAGACACCTTTATGTTGTCACTTTAAAGATGGTTGAAAGATAAGCGGCTATGAACATTTCTCTGTGCAGATTCTTTTCTTTTTTTTTCTGCACAAACAAAACTTGGCCAGCGATGGAGATACAAAAACGCATCGGCCGGCCAATAAAAACACACCGCTTTGGCAAACAGAAAACCCACAGAGCAGTCAGCTAATGTGGCAGCTTTTAGTGGGGCTGGCTCGGAAATCTTTGTCCGAATGAAAACGTGGCGAAAACCCAAGTGGGCTTTGTTCATGCGCTCGATCTCCACCGTTGCAGCGACCACAATCGGGCACTGCGAGACAGATTTGAGTCAGAAAGTTGCAAAGGTGACATTTAAAATGGAACTTTTTTTTTCTACACTAGATCCACCTGAAGGAGGCTAATCAGGGGTTTGCTCGACTTTCCTCTCCGCCAGCCTCTTTATTCTCGCCGGCGCGCTTCAGCGAGCTGCCTGCTTTATCGCAGGACTTCAGGGAATTTCACCTTCGACGGCTGAAGTTGCAACAGATTTTCGCTCCCGCTGCGGTAAAGTTCCCTGAGATTAATGGAAAATGGAAAATATAATCTTATACAAGGCAGAGAAATCCTCACACAACCCACTTCTTACGGAGCTAAGAGAAATCCACCGCGGTAGCTTCTCCCTGCCCTCCATCTTACCAAGTCAGTTTTTAGAGGGTTTTTTTTTTTTTTTAATTTTCTGGGAGACTTTTTTTCCCCTCTCAGCGAGAAAGACAGCAATTCCACTGGGCCCAATCCTCCCGCGAAGAATAGAGCTGATATTGAAGTGCGAGTCGTGCCAGCCAAAGTACCGACTGAGGCTTCCAGCTCCACTGGCTGGGCGGAGGAAAACTGCCTCAGCAAATCACATCAGAGAGCGACTTTTCAGGGGCACTAACGACCACTTTCTCCTGCTCAGCCTCTATTCTCAGGAATAGGGCTCCAATCAAAGTGTGATCACTCTGACATCATTTGATAAAAATTCAATCTAGCCTTCCTTTTTCTTGTAGAAATGTGATTTTTTTTCTCTCTTTTTGTGCCACAGCTCAGTCCTTTTATCATATCATGAGCCAGACACTTTTAACTCCGCTGTCTGATGCCTCCTCTGCTCCCTCCACTGATGAACGCCAGTAAACCGGAGGTGGTTTGGGGAGCAATAAAACAGCTCGAGATCCCAACTGCCACTAAAACTGATTTATATAGACAGAAACACTAATCTGCATGCCATTAGGCATAGAGAACCCCCCCACCCCGACGAGCAGGCGTCTCTACCTGCTGCCAGGAGACGTGACCCTGCTCCTCGCGAACCTGGCAGGGTTTTATAAGAGCGCAATTGCCCAGAACAGCTCAGCTTTCAGCTCACTGTTGGCAAACCGGCCTCGGCGCTACCGCGCCTCAACTTTGCAGGACATTTAACGTCGATCTACAGCAGCTCCATGTTCATGTCATGAATGAGCTGCTTTTAAAGAATGGTCTGTTGTTCCCTGGGGCATCTGTAAGCATTGGGAAACATTATTAACACAAATCTATTTCCAAATAATAAACACACAGGGGGCCCGCTCTGCTTCTTCTCTGCACACTCTCAAAATGGTGGGTACAACACATCTCTTCCTCCATCTACCCTCTCTAACCCTTGCTATCCCCGGATCTGGGACCGTGTCGGGGTTGTCAAATGATGGGGTGTGAGGCAGACTTAGGGCAGGGGAGGGAGATAAGAAATAGTGCTGTCTTCAGAGTCGTACAGAGGAGGGGAGATGCAGTAGATTAGGACCCAGTTGCTGCTTCATATTCCTGCAACTACATCAGCAGCAGCATGTGTCAGTGTTACCAAAACTACTGTTCCATCATCCCACGGAAAACTGCTCTTCAGGGCTGCCGGTGCACCAACCAGCGCTGCTGTCAACCCTCAAATTCTCACGTTTCCTCTCTCGGCTCGACTCCTTTGCACCATTTTCTGCTCATTCTGCAGATTTTCCACACATGCTCCACACACTCAAGCTGTGTGGATTTATTACCATAAAAAGGCTTAATTACGCTACAATAAAAGACAGATAGCCGTATTTATTCTCCAGTTTTTCTCTCCAGGATGCGGATGAATCGTGAGGCCTGGCAGGTGTGAGCTCAGCAGCCAACAGTCCAGCTCCGCCACATCAATGTCGCGCCCTTCACGCGTCCCCCTGACAGACGGCTGTAAAAGTTTTCAGCGCGCAGTAAAAATGGAAATGGTGCCAGCAGTCTGGAATGGAAGGCGCTGCACGTGAAATTTATTTCAAATCTCCTCAGAAAGATACGGGTGGCACCGGTTCTGGCGCCGCGCGCGAGTTAAATCACAGCGGCTTGCCAAGCCCCCCACTCCTCCTCTTAATTTCCCTCTCACTATCCTGTTTAAAATTCATGGACTTTCTTATCTCTTTTTGGAAACGATAATTGTAATAGCCCAGAGTCTGCCAAAACAGCTTCAAAAACCTGATTAAGGAGCACATGGTAAGCACAAAATGGACGCTTGGCAGCCTGGTTACCAACAGGAACCTCACCAATGATGATCTACTCTGCACATACGCATCCCGCAACCACCCAGGTTTACCTGTGACAGAGCTGTCCAGGTTGTCCATGCTAGACCCTGGCGTGTGCTCCAGGCCACGGGGACGTCTGGCTCCATAGCCTTCGTCTTCCTCCTCGTCATCCTCCTCCTCCTCCTCGTCCTCATCGGGCAGGTCCGTCTCCAGGTCAGACACCATTGTGCTCGACACGTAGCCCACAGGGGGCGCGGGAGGCTGGGGGGGGAGCGAGCCTACCTGCATGTGCCTGGGGAGGAGGATGAGCGTCAGACACACGGCCTTGTACACGGCTAATTATGAAAAAAAAGAACATTTTGCGGCATTTCAGTGGAGGATGAGGGTAAACCGATGCTGTAAGTGGAAGTGTGGAGCTAATTTAAGAGGTCTCTTCATATGTAAATGATGAATACATTTAGACAATCCCACTAATTCCAGAGTTCTGCATGGATGCCAACACAATGACCTGCTAATTGCTTCCGCAGATCGTACAAAGACGAGCTCTCCAGGCCCGTAGACACACGGCTGTCACCTCGGCGGCGCTCGACTCCGCTGACAGCCGCGTTTGTTTGAGGGGCAGGATGTCTTTGACGCATTCTGCAGTGGGAATTGGGTGTAATTACTGGCCCTCTGGTGTTGTCAGCGATGCTCTCCAACCAACATAGTCATTACCGGGTGACATGACATCTACTTCCTGACAAGGCTTTTCCTTCTTTTCCCTCCGCTTTGCAATCACGAATGAATGCCTGGCCTCTCCTTCCCTCTGCGCGGCCGACAGAATGAAGCATGGCCTTCATCTGACTTGCATGAGAACGACAACAATGGAACGTGCAGCGGGGCATGTGTTGTGTGTGTGGGGAGGTAAACAACCGTGGGTTCGAAATTGTGTCTCTAAGCAAAATACAGTATTCGCATAAATGGTGATGCAGGCCGGTGGAAATAAAATGATTAATGGGTTTTTCTTCATGGTGACATGAACAATGGTTTAGGGCTGGAACAGGAAAATAGCAGCAAAAGACAGAACAGGCTGTAATCAATTACAACAATACATATCAAACATGTTTAAGATTATAATTAGCACTTAAAAAAAAACTAAAAAGCTAAAAGGGTTAAAAAAAAACAGCAAATTAATGAATATATAGTGGTGGAGAGAGAAGCCATTTTGTCCTACCATGTCTGCTTTCCGATGTCCATTTGGTACGCTTTGGTCAGTTCATCCAAATGGGCCTGGAGCATCGGCTGCATCTCGTCCCGGGGGGACGGGGTGAGGGTGGCCGTGGACTGCTGCCCGAAGGACACAGCGGCCGGGGAGGAGGCCACTCCTCGGACCGGCGGGGTGGGCACCCGCTCCTCTTCCTCCTCCAGCTCGTCCTCCATGCCCTGGTGGAGATACGTCTGCACGGGCATGGCTGGACCCCAGCCGTCACTCTCGTACCTGGAAAATGAAGAGACGTTGTCGCTGACGGCTGCGCTGAGTAATTATTGCACAACCCCACTAAATATTTTTAATTAAACTCCTCAAGTCAGGATTCCTGTACACCAGTTTTTTTGACCTTGTGCAACTTTGATAGGAACATTTTTTTTCTATCATCGTCCTAAATAGAATTATGGAGGCAGTCAGGCTTCACTTTACTGCCGCGCTTATACGTGCTGAAATAATACTGCCAATAAAGAAAATGTTCATTAGAGAAATTTGTCAGCGCACACTCCGTAGGACATAACTGTTTTAATCTGCCGCCATTAAGAGCAGCCTCAGATTTACAGCGCTCAGGACCCTTCGTTTGCCGGATAGCCTATTAAACGCAGACGACTGGCAGATTGGAAATAGGAGTGAGAGGACGCGGCGCCTACTGGACCAAAGGCAGAGGCACGCACGTGCACGCCGCGCTAAGTCTGGTGCTTAAACGCTTTTGCACTCAACGGTGTGTTACAAATGTGTCAGCTAGAATTAAAAAGCCATGAGCGCCTGAACAAAAGTGCCAACCGACACCACAGCAAGGCTAATTAGAAGTCAGGAGAAGTTTACGGTGACCTGATATTTGGGGGAAGATAGCAATCTGTTGGTATCATTTTACACACACACACACACACACACACACACACACACACACACACACACACACACACACACACACACACACACACACACACACACACACACACACGTACATACACACACACACTCCTGTCCTGCTTCTTTGTAAAACAATGCAATGATGTGGTGTCCCCCACTGTGGAATACAACAAATAGCTTAATCTGATACCATCTGTGTGTCTGAGCTGGTGGCAGCAGGAGACGGATCAGACTTTTTTTTTTCTGAATTATTTTTTGTTTTCCATCCGAAATGATCTTGTTTATTTGGCAGGTTGTAGAGAATGCCGCCCTTTACGTTTGACATTTTTTGGTCTTTTTAGTAAAGACGGTTTTACTTTCGAGCACTACAGCCCTACATCCTCGCAGACATACCCTCCGACTTCATGGTGCTCGTTGGGATAATGGTCAATCTCTGTGCCTGGCAGGGGGTGAACAGGGGGAGGGGGCAGGGGAACATTGGCCCAGTTGGACCCGTTGGCTTTGCTGGGCTTGGAAGCGGCCTTGGTCTTCTTTTTCTTTCCTCCTTTTCCACCTACACCAGAAAGAGAAAGACAACAGTCAGTAGAAGTAAAAAAAAAAAAAAAGAACCAAAGTACATTCAACAAAAATGCACACGTGAGGCATCATTGCATATCACTGGAACTGCTCTTACGGAGGGACGAACCTGCTCCTCTATTGAACGCAGACATCAGCCTACAGATCCGTTCTGACTCGCCCTTGGAACATCGCAGACGCTTTCAAACAACATGTCAATGGGCGCCTGCCTGTCAGCGCTCACACAAAGAAGCTCAAGGTTGCCTGATGAAAAGCTCGCTTTGATTGATTAATTGGTTGAAAGGGCTCAAATCTCCATAGAAACAGGACAGAATGAAGGCAGACGAGGCCGAGGCAGACCTTTGCGCTGCACCCATCCCTCAGTGTCCCCTTTAACACCAGGCTTTAAGGGCTCCTGCTTTGCAATATCTCACCTCCCAGCATCATCATAATGAATGGCCTGCGCGGTGTCACTTGGTCCCTAATGGAATTCGCTGAGAGTCTATTACGACTTTCATTTCTTTTATTACGCCGGTGAGCTGCTAACCCCATCCATTTCCACGCGCGTCCCTCCAACAGCAGATTCGCCTCTGTCCTATCCATCTTTATAAATCTGCCAGCCGGCTCAAGTCGAGATTTTATACAATTCGGACGTGGCGGAGAGACCCTTTCCGGAGAGACCCTTTCCTGCGTGACACACATTTGGGTTTGAGCTGAAATGTGTTTTACGGTTGAAGCATATTATCGGTAAATATCGTACCTATACTTGAAGCACTGATATGTGGCAGACTGGGCCCCAACCCCCAACTCTACATTCTCAACCTAGTCAGCAGAAGCCATGTCAGCAGACTAGTAAAAGCAATCCCAGCTGTACTCATGTGAAAATCTTTTTATCTGTCATCTATTGGTCAGCCTTTGCTGCCAAACACCTGTAATCACATTCGCCAGCACTACAAAAAATGCTGCCAAAGCTAGCTGTGACGTAGCGCCGCCGTCTCCGATGTAATTTAATAAACCGCATCGACTCTGGTGGAGTAAAAAGCAGATTACTGTCATCGAAAAGAGATGCAATGAGATACATTCCTATTGATTTGGAAGCTGGGATAAAGCAACACTCCCTGCAGCGGTCGAATATTTGGGAAGAGCAACATAATTTCGGCAAAAATGGAAGAATTATCACCAAAAAAGGAGAGAGGAGATGTGTTGGAGTGAGATTAATAAAGGATGAAAATAATGAAAGAAACAACTGTACGCCCACGGCAAGCAGCGCCAGTGTAAGTTTAGTTAAAAAGTAATGGGATTTCTAATTGTTCCTCTGGGCAACACTTGACTTTTACCAATAAATGGTACGCTGGCGTGATTGTTCCATCATCTTTAGTCTCTCCACACAAGACCAGCCATCAATTTTGTAAATGAGCCTCTTCGGAGGAAGGATGGTCTGGCACTGAAAGTATAACAGCTCACCCCAAATATGAAAAATACAGAGCGAGACTCGGGGCCGTAAAGGATTTAGATGGCGAACCCATCTCTACTGACAAAACCGGGCCTCCCTTCAAAGAGGAACTCAGACTAAATATAGACTGGGTGCTGGGTATTTATACCCAAGGTTTGGGCGCTCCCAGCCTGTAACTGCAGGGCTGCGCAGCCTTCAGCGCTCTTTGTTTTGATTGGGTGCGACAGTGCTGAGGGAGAGAAGCCACAGAGCAAAGATCCAGATATAGCTCCTGAGAGTCGTTTCCAAAAGGACGTGGAAGTCCCGTGTCATCGTTTTTACATTTCAAGCATAAAAACACGTTACACAACGAGGTGAAACGCAGCAGCACAGAGCCTGCAGAGGCTCAGGAGGCTGCACCCGACCTTGCACCTCCAATAACCGTGGAGGTTCACAGAGAGTGTGTGTCTGTGTGTGTGTGTGTGTGTGTGAGGGGGGGAGTCTTTAAGGTCTTCAACTGCTAGAGAAACGACAGAAAACACCGGCTTCCTCGTCTTGCCTGCACTGAAGCAGGTTTTAATGAGCAGCTTCGTGTCCCCAGTGGAGATGCTGCCATGAAAGCTGCTCTATTTCTGGTCCTTTTCATCCTGCTCTCCTCCTTCAGACATGACATTCATTATTCCTTCCACTCCTCTGAGAGAGAGACGTTAGAACTCAAATGCTTCCATCCACAAAAGCCGAGTTTGCTCCGGTTGAAGTCGGGATCAAACCTTAACTCCTGGAAATTCTCATCGATTTTTGCAGAATACTAACTAAAACCTAATGCTTTTTCACACCTCACATATAATGGGACCTAATTTACTTTTAATTTGTTACCATTAATTTGTTTTTGCTTTGTTCAGGTAGCCACCTCGAGATCCTCAATATCAAGATTTCCTGAAATTTTCATTAAAATCTGTTTGTGACTTTTCGAGTTATACTGTTAACTAACAAACACACAAATAAGCAAACGGCGGCTATCACATAGCCTCCTTGGCAGAGGTAATAATGCTACTTGTACTGAAACTTGCACACTTTTGCTCCTTTGGTGTTGCAAGAAGAGGTCTGGATTTATAGAAAGCCGTGCTTAAGCTGAAGTTTCTTCTTCACTCTTTGGTCTTTATCCAGACAATAAGTGACCTTTTGGGCTCTTGGCTTAGCAAAAGAACGTTGAGAGAGTAAGTAGGTGTATTAACTGGACTATTTATTCATCTGTTTTATGGCCTGTGCAGGGCTCTTTATACTGTATTCAAGGATGTCAGTAACTTTCACATCTGGTGGGAGGAATCAGCCTGTAAGGCATGGCCCACGCCATATCCTTTTCTCCAGCCCACCATGCGACAGGGCATTGAATTAAAGACCGGTTAAAGCAGCGGCTTGTAACTAGATAAAAGAGGAAAGTGGAGGGGAGGCAGGCAGAGGGCTGTGGCGGCGGCGTCCTATAAATGACATTGTAATTCTCTGAACAGGGGTTTTAGTGTAGCCAGCCATCATTAGGAGAAGGGAAGGAAAAAGGGAGGTATTTTTGCCACTTTAACCAGCCGAGCATCTCTAATGGTGTGTGTGGGTGTGTGTATATAGTCCACTCTGTCAGAAAGACTCCCTCTGCCCCTATTTCCGTCTGTTCACTCACACAGACACAAAGCTTTTACAAGGGCTGGCAGTAATGGCAGAAACTGGGCATTAGAACTCCCAGCTATACTCCATCAGTACATCAACATCTTATTCCTCCCCCAGAATGAGAATGTTCAGTTTTATAAAGCTCCAGTAAACTGTCAACTTCTATTTAACATCACAGCATAGCAGCGTACAGCACACGCCTCGCTAAAAATACTCTGCAGCTATATGGGCTGCATCTGTGGTGGGAGAGCGGGCTCACGGAATCTCTCGGATGTCAGGTTAGTGCATGCAAATAACAGATCAATACAGCAATTAAGGCATCAGTCAATCATAGAGTCAGGCGGCAGAGCACCAGAGAGCGTCCCAGTTAGCTTCACAAGTGTCCCCGCAGCGTACACCAACCTGAGAGGCTGCCGCTTCGCTCAGAGCTGTTGTGAGAGCTGGTGGTGCTGAAATCTTGTGATTGGTTGTGTGGGATTCTATTAGACAATCCGTCGGCCAATCGGTAGTCAGGAATGAAAAGGAGGGCTACAGTGGAGGGGAGGTTGAAGGGCAAAAATCACAGTGGCGTCAGGTGTTTGGCAGAAAGCACATGCAGGCATGCAGTTAAAGCATTGAGCAAGCAGGATCATATTCAGGAGTCAAACATTCGTTCATTCATTTTCATGTGTGTGCGGCCTGTTGACAACTGCAGCACTGTTCAATTAAATTAAAAAAATACATCTTACCAAAATAAAAGAATCAGTCACAGTCATTTTAATTCAATATTTGCTGCTTCTCAGACTGATCTTATCAACACATTATATTTCATGGGGAAAAAAAACATTTTTTTTTAGAGATGTAATCTCCTAAAAGGACTGTATGAAAAAAAAAAATCTGTTTTAGATGGCTGGGGAATTAGACCATGAATATTAATAAGGATACAGCCGAGGAATACTCATTATACCTACAAAATATGAAACTCCACTTGGTTAAAAAGAAAATTGGCACTGAATGCACAATAATTACATGTTCTTAAATATTATTTGAGATAAAAATGGATGGGTAATTGCTCTGAAATGGAAGACAGAGTGATACCATTGAAGAACTCCCAGCAAGAAAATGAATGAATTTTTTTTGTTCAGGAAAATAACCCAGATGATTTCAAAAAAGAACCTTCCCATCCCCAGTATCCGTTAATCCTTGTGATACTGAACGAGCTCCAAGTTCCCAGATGTAAATATGTAGCGTGTAATCTGGGTTAATTCCCTTTGAGGTCACAGGGGAAAGAAAAACAGAATCTGGCAATGCTCATGAGCTCACCGCCATTCTCACAAAGGAAGTTAAGACGAGCATCGCTCAGGTCTTCATCCGCACTTACTGTTGTTGCAGGAGGTCTTCTCAGGCAGGGAGTAGCCTAAGCTGGCCATCTCCTGCTTGGCCTGGAGCGAGGCCTTCCACTGGGGGTCGGGCAGGTCCACAGCCAGCTCGTGGATGCTGCTGGAGTGGAGGATCTGGGTGGTGGCGTAGGGCGTGGCCTGGGACGTCTGTCCCGGACTGTTGTAGTTGGCTTTGGTGGTGAAGTCTATGCTGCTGTATATGGCTCCGTCGGACAGCATGGTGCCCGTTTTGTCTCCTTGACCAGATGGGAGATCTGAAGATGAGAGTGTACCGTTCACGGGACACGTCGAGCATTTCTTGCATATTTATCATAAACATAATCCGGATTATCCGCATAAATCAAGCCTGAGGTTCATCTACATGCTATGCATTGTTAAGAAATGCCTTTGACAGGCTGCTTCAAATCTGAAAGGCATAACTCTCTTGTTCTGCATGTGTGTGTATGTGTGTGTGTGTGTGTGTGCATGTGTGTGTGATGCCAGAGGGAGGGAAACGTGGAGGGAGGGAGGACGGGAGTGAGCTGCGGAGAGAGCGAGCTCCCTCTCTCAGCACTCCGTGGTCTGCACGCCCAGTGAAGGGGAGATGATGTAGAGCCGTGGCGGAAGTGTCCGCATCTGCGCCAGTCAAGCTGCGCCTGTCCTTCACGAATGGCTACTCAGGACCATCCTTCCAAACAGCCACCCGCCCCTCTGCCTGTCTCTCCCTCCGCATTCTCTCGCTCTGAGGTATGTGCGGTGACACCAGGATGCACTGTTTGCCATTACTCAGCCTGGTGCAGGTGGAGGTCCTGCTAATGCTGGAGCTACCCTCAGATCCGACCTTCACAAGTAATGTTTCTAACTGTAGATATAGAAAGAGGGCAGATTTAGACTCTTTCCCCCCCCCCCAGCAACCAGGGTTCTCACCTGCTCGGCCAAAGTTACTGAGGTCGTTGGGTCCGCCGGAGCTGCTGTTCACCGGAAGGCTGGTTGCTGGCCAAGAGTCCGCCAGCCACGGGTAGCCTGGGTCGCTGGCGTTCAGCAGGCCCGGCCGACTAAACAGAGACAGGATGAAGCGCGAGATTAATGTTAAACTGTGAAATTACATTAATCCCAAAGCTTCTTACGCTAACAGCATTATTAGTCACGGTTTCATTCGACTTTGTGTTGCTCGAGTCACAAATGGAAAAAAGAAAAGTGTCAGCAATCAGCGGCGTGAAGACAAATAATTCAGGCGCATGTTCAAATGTTAGCCTGATCACCAGAATGTGTGTTTGTGCCAGATAAACTCGCTGTGCAGCTAATGAAACACTTCTGAGATAAGGGAAACGCAGCACGGATACATTTCTTCCCCTACAAAGTTGGAATTCCTTCAGGCTAACACGGCTCTTTAGCTCTTTGTTGCTCCTGCTGCGTCGTTGTCACATTTCCTGAGTTATTTATGCAAAGGCGCGCCGTGGAGACGCTAACGCGTGCATTAGTTGCCTGCACACGTGCGCGCAGATGCGCACACACACACACGTACTGCTCCTTTATTTCCCCTCGACCCCTTACGGCGATGTCCAGACAGTCTAAATCTTATCTGATGAGACAGCATCCTGGGCTCTAACCCCACCATGGTGCTTCCGCCCACTTGTGGGAGGGCAGGTCCATTTAACAGGTGTTGCGTCTCTCTCTTCGGGGGATGAGACCCATAAAAACCAACCATTAAGACTTTAACCTGTCACGGGTGACTGCCGGGAGGCCATTAGGTCCACTTTACTGTACAATCACGTCTGAGGCTCGTTTAGCATGGGCCACACAGATGGAGGGAAACCAGAATTAACATAAATGGCTTCGCTTTTGTGCCAGTTCGTTGACACCTTGCGTGGAATTAAATCTAAAGATAACGTAACCGCGCGACACAAGCATTCACTGTAAAGGCCATGAAGCACCACAGGTGATGCTGGCGCTGACACACCCCGCTGTGGGCGCCTGGCTGTGCGGTGTGTAGCAGGCCACATTTACATGCGTGAGATCTGAGGCGCGGCGGTTAGCAGCGCGGCTGCCTGATGGGCTGTCTTGTCTCGGCTCCAGCATGGTGATGCGTCGGCGCGGCGCGACCGGGAGACAGCAGAGCCCCGAGGACAGGGCCAGGTAATGGGCGCACTGCAGTCGGTCTCTGCCTCAGCCACAAGTTCTAATGAGGAGCAGCTCTGCAGAGGGGCCAAATGAACTGCACGCGGCACGTTACGATCCCTCGATGTGGTTCCTGAATGCCAAAACAGGCCCTCGGGGGAGACAAGTCATTCGAATTGATGGCTGTGCATCAGACAGATGCACTTTTATAGGGTAATACATCTTTCCTTGTCCTTCCTTCCACTGCTTCTAGCTGCCATCTTACCCTGCTGCCATTATTCTCTCATGTCACACCATCTTTCACCAGCCAGTTTATTTCCTTCATATGCCTCTGTCTTTTCTTTCCATACCTCCCCTTTGTTTTAAGACCAGAAAGCATATGATTTTTTTTTTCTCCTGTTGACTTCAGTAAAACATAAATTCAGATCTAAAGTGTACAGAAACAACAGATGGGTAGGTAATTAAAAACATAACTTAAGCAGAAAGCTGGAACAGAGACGATGAGGCGTCAGTGGAAACGGCTGCATTGTTTTCAATGAACATCAGTTTTCCTGCCTGGGATGATTAGAGCGAGACTGATTCTCTCGGTGGTGCGCGCACATTTGTGTGTTGGTGACACGCTGGTGCAATGGACACCATGTAATACATCTTAAGACAAAAAAAAAAGAGAAAGAAGTCAAGCGTTGACTTTTAATCCCCGAGCAGCCCAGGATGGATGGCAACCTTGGCAGATAAAATTTGATTTGGAGCATTTTGTCTTCCTCCCAGACATTTCAGTTACTTGTGCTAGGGAAGACACTATAAATATTGTCTAAGATGGCCGACAAGTTGCCCATAAATAAGCCAAGTGAGGGATATTAATTCCAGAGCAACTACATAAATCAGGTGTTTACGTTCTGACGCTCTAGGCTGAATTTAGATTAAAGGAAGATGCCCTCTTTCAACAGTGGAATGCAGGGCTGGAAAGGAATCTCCATAGCAACGGTGCTGGTTGAACCTGTTAACTGCCAGGCCCAGCTGGTTACCTCTGCCTCCAGGAGTGAACACGCCTTGCTAAACTATTGATCAGCGCCAACATAAGATGTTATTACCATCTCCTAACTGCCACCTCCCTATTGACAGAGGATATGAAATGAGCTCTTATCGGCTTTGATCAATTTCAATCGAGGCGCCAACATCCGTTCATCCAGGTCCACCAATCTGCAGCCTATTCATCTTCCATGAATCATTTATTTTGTGATCGATTTATTGTAATGGTTCAGTCAGAGCAATTTGGCAGGAGCCAATAAGAAACTGGAACCAGATGTGGCTTCATTTGCCACTGTCTAATTAATGCAATAAACATCCCATGTAATAAATGAATGCGTCTTCCTCAGATACGGCGCTACCATCAGGGCAGATGGGCGGCTTGAAACATCTGGGCCTTGATGACGCCGCGACGACAAACGCGCCAGGAGATCCACGCGGTGTCCTTGTGTGTGTGTGTGTGTGTGTGTGTGTGTGTGTGGGGGGGGCTGCTGCTGCTGCGGCCTGAGAATATGACAAATACAGCGCGCCGCGAATGCAGACCTTTCAAATCCCATATGCAGGCGCGGGAATCAGAACCCCTTATGTGGAAAATTGAAGGGGAAAAAAAATGTTGTTGCAGAACGTAGCTGAGAAAAAGCATGTCAAGCAGCGTGGCTAATTCAATGAGAGCCTGCTGGCAGCTCACAGAGCAATATAGGCAAAACGGTCTGTGGTGGCATCCAGTCACGGTGAGGGGGGGGGGGGATACGGAACTATAGAAATGCTGAAACAGAGCCTTTCCCAAAAGCCCTGAGTCGCACGGCTTCAGCATCAGTCGGCGATCTCTGAGTGTTTGAGGTCTGGAAGCTTTAGCTAGTCAGGTGTGATAAGCAGCACAGAGAAGGCCTGGAGTCTCCAGGGAGACCCTTGAATACCCACAAAGTCTGAGTAACTGGTGTCATTGAGATGTGGCCCGGCCTCTGAAGCCCTGCTCCCTCGCTCCTTCACCAACATGCGGAACTGCACAGGGGTGGGGGTGCAAGCGGCATACCTGCGCACATCTCTCCCCTGGGTAATTATTTTTACATTATTACATGTGCTCAGATCCCAGCCGCCCACATGAGGTGACAGGCAAATTTATCACTCCGGAGGGCCTGTGGGTTGCCTGCAGCCGGCAGCGGGAAGATAAATGACAAAATAAAAGCACTCTCTGCTTAAATTGTTTCTGCTAATTCTGTTGAGGAGATTTATGGGTTCATCTATCGATGCATGAACAGAGATGTGGAAGAAATGCATATATGCGTGCAGGGTTTGCGTGTGGCAAACAGGTTATCCCCAGTCTATCAGTCATTTGTCGACGTTGGACATGGAAAAGGAAAAACGGCGGAGAGAAGAGAGGTAATAATGACAGAAGTGTTGTTCTTGATGCCACACTCACCTTCCATTGCTCATCAGACCACCATCGACTCTCTGGAATGTCACTACATTCAGAAAAAGAGACAAAAGAACAGATGTCACATCTATTTATAGTAAACAGAAGCTGGATCTGCCTGAACACACGTTGCCCTTCAAACGTATCACCATCTCATCACCTTTTCTTACACAGCGACACAGCTAATGACTTCGCTAAATGACACAGACGTTCCTCCGCATCCAATCCCTCTCATGGAAATTAAAAAAGAGGGATGATGAGCACTGCATATTGTTTTGCTTCGCATAAGCGGAGACGTGTCATGTGTTCCTCAAGGACGAGGTGCCTGACGAGAGGCAAAACTCATTTCGACCCTCTTATTTTGCCGCAGAGTTACGATCAGATTTGTGATTAAACCTCGGGCAGGAAAAAAATGATTAGGAACGGCGGAAGGCTCGTTAATCATGTTCTGTTTTCTATCTAAGTGTCGGGGATGAGTCGTTGATCCGGGCTTCCCAGTAGCCATACACAGGGCCTGTCTCAATCCGATGATCTGCAGATAACAAGCACCAGGACCGACGGTCGGTGGCGAGCAAAGATCTACGGCTGCGAAGGATCCGTTTCATCTCTCTTCACACGCCATGATGACAAAGTAGCGCGGAGAGTTTTGGAAATCACCACATACCAGTCATCTGGGGGGGCTTTTCTTTTTTTTTCCTTCCCAGAAGATCTCTGTTAGCAATTTCACTCAGTTGTTACGCATATGGAGATGAAAGAGTGAGGTCGGAGCATTCCTCCTCTCTTTTCTGTTGATTGCACAACAAGCCCGGGCACGGGCCGGAGAGCGGGCTTTTCTGTGGTTTGACATCGAACAGTAGATGACAGGGAGAGGAAACTCCCACAATAGATCACAAAGGCGGCTAACAGGATGGTTTAATTCATCGGCTACGTTTCCAGAGGTCTCTTAATTCAGGTTCCTCTGCCATGAGCAGCATTTTCCGGATGAGAAGCACTGTTGGAAACATGCCAGGAGTGATCGTCAGATCGTTTATTTACTGCAACGTTAAGCTAAATCAAACAAAGGTGAATTTAATTATTTTACTGTTACAATTGAAAAAAGACCTGTAGAGACTCAAATGGCGTACATATGAGACAGGCTTGCTATACCCCAACTTAACCGTTACAGAATCGTCGGACGCCTGAAAGACGACTTGACAGGAGAAGGAAGCGGAGGCGAGGGGAGAGGCTGTGTGGCGGCAGGGCCTCTGAAGTCCCTATCTGCGCTGGGGCACATTTCCGCTCCGCTGTGGAAGACTTTTATGTTATCCACAGTGACACGGCGGCAGCCCCAGCCTCTCGCCTCAGCCTCCAAGATAAGCACTCTCCTCGGCATGAATACAGATTAATCCCCTTTAATAAGCATTAAGGTGGGGTGGACATAATCAGCGTATAAAAATTCCATCAAATCTCCTTCCTGCTGGCCGCGTGCCGCACCAGCGTAGTGATTTACTCCTCAAGCACTGACAGCTTTAGAAGGCTGAGACAGGATGCCCTCAATACATCAACTGATTGTCAATACAGAAAAGAGCAGCGCTGTAGGATACAGGTTCTAAATACCAGCTCGCTTTAACTCAATAATCAGCGATCTATCTTGTCTGGATAACTTCCGTTTACTCCAAAACTAGACACGTTTCACCGACATCTTTCTCTGTTCGGTGACATGTTATCGCAGCTGTTGGGGAAGAGGCCAGAGTTCACTTGGGTTTGTGGCCCCAGGCACCACGGGAGCCATATAACCACTTCACCAAAAATGTCAATAAATCAGGCTTGACGGAGGAACAGAAAAGAAAGTGCTGACCCGGACCTGGCGTAGCGCAGCAACTCAGCGCAAACAGTCAGTGTCTGAGTGATTAGGCTGAGTAAATGGCTTTAGCTCACTAACAGGCTAAATAAATTTTGCCAAGTTTGTGACTGAGGGGTGTGTGTGTTTGTGCGTGTGTGTGAGGCTGTGTGAGGCGGTGTGATTCATTTTTACAGGAAAAACAAAAAAATAACTCAAGAAACGACGCTAAAAACCCGGGGAGAAGAAGAACCAGCCGTTTTACGACACAATCTGAGTCTTGTCGGCAAAAAGAGTGGTGGGGAAAAAAAGAGTTGGAAGTCCAGCACACAAACAGATTTAAAGCAAAATAAGGTAATCAGGTGACCACAGGGAGCACACAGGACCACAAATGTAAGTCAGATCTGTCGAAATAAAGGCACCAGCAAATCTGTGTCTTTGACTAATTAACTCTCGCTGCTTGGTTAAATTAACCGAGCAAGTTTAGGTGACCTATGAGCTCAAGTCTGACAGCATTTACAGTGCAAGCGAGGCAGCAGATGAGTCTGGGGGAGTGAGGAGACAGGACAAATGAACAGTACCTGCAGGGGTGAAGGTGAAGGACTGAACTGCAAAACAAGAAGACAGAGAAGTTGCGTGTTAAAAGCCTGCAGACAGAAGCGGTGCTTTAGGGTTGATCTGCACCCCGGGGACGGGGTCAGGCCGTAAGGCGCCGGGGTTCAGAGACTTTAACACCATCTCCCAGGGTGCAGAGCCACAGCCGCGAAAGCAGCCAGCTCCGGTGCGACAGGAAGGGTGAGGCCAGTGGCACAAACCAAAAAGAACACACAAACACATAAATGTTATGAACAGAAATGAAGCGTGTACAACCCCAGCCAGGCTATAACAGCTAGAACATGCACCTTTGGACTAAAGCAAAACAAAATGCTTCTTTGCTCATCAATAAAGCGAAAATGAAGACTAGACTACGGCGCCAACTCGCATTTTCTTCTGTCTGCTAATTAAACGCTGTCAGCTTGGCAGCGCAGGTGGACTCAGTATTTGCTGGTAGTGGCTGAGGTCACTCAGTATGATGTCGGGGTCAGCGTGTGGGAGGAGAGCTGGGCGGACTCCAGTTTCCCTGAAAAGAGTCCAGTCTGCCCACTCAGCTTGAGCACCCTGGGCTATTAACCAACACTGTGGGCGGATTTGTCAAAAACTGCGGCCCCCTATGGAAGGGATTCAAACTGACATCTGCCTTCCGGTTGATCTCTAACACAGTAGCCATGTCGGACCCCAGTAGTGGGAACTGCATTTGGACAAGCCTGTTCTGACTGAAAGGCCTCTGACTCAGAGATCTCATGGGAACACTGATGGGACACCAGCAGCAGCCTGACCTGCGTAGTTGCTCAGACTCTTCCTCTTCTTCCTCCTCCAGTAGAGCCAGATGCTGAAGCCCATGAGGATGACCCAGCAGGCGCCGCCGATGCCGGCGATAAAAGCCGGCTGTTTTACCACATCGGTGATCTGCTCCGTGATGCTGTTGTTCCGGTTTCCGTGTATTATCACGTCCCGGAACTCTTTACCTGCGGGGAACAGGGAAGAACAGGCAACGTTAACGGATCCGTGAACACAACTTTACCAGAAGCGGAAGCAAAAGCAAAACAACGTCAGCTGCTGCTTCAAGGTGAGCGATAAAACAATCCTCCCCAGAGTCCCAGCAGGGCCTGCGGATGTTAGACTATCTCACTGTGGGGAAATAAAACCAAAAGAGTCGCCAAGACGGGGTAAGAACCAGATTAAAAGTCGGGAGTCTGATGAGCTGAGATATTGACCAGGAGAGCGTGACATACAGTACATCACAAAAGATGTGTGGTGAGAAATAAAGCACCGAATGACAAAAAACAGGGCAAAACCCATAAGCTCATGACAAACCCCCCCAGGTGAGCAGGCTGTCTGCTTATCCGTGAATTCACTTCACTGCCTGTAAGACACGGCATGTGAAATGAGAGGATCTTGCCTTGTATTGATCGCCGATCGCGCCTCAACCAACCCGCTCGGTGAAAACAGGTCAGAGCTCGACGAGGAACGTGAAAGTGAACAGCCGTGCACATTTTCACACAGCCATGCAAATGCACGGCGCAATGTGGTGTTGCCGGAAGGTGAAGGCTCTGCTATCAGAGATGGATTACGTGAGTGACACTGGGGAAATAAGGAGACGCTACAGGCCAAGCCATCAGTTATGGGTCAGATCAGGCACAATCTGCCTCAGCATCACATAAATCACACACGCTCAGACAACACCAGAAACTATTATCACTTTAACAGTGTTTGCCACTTCCTATGGTTTAATGACAACATTTACTTTGTTGATTCTCATACTGAAATTACTTAAGATAACTAAAGATTTGTGTACCGTCTGTAAGTATGTTTAGTTTTGCTGATAGTTAACAATTTTATAGGCTAACATAGGCTGTTTAACTGTTCTGCTCTGTTTTGGATCCAAGCAAGGAAGCGCACATTCTGTCAAGTCATGTGACTTGCTGTCCGACCTACACTAGCTTTACAGGACAAGTCTTACCAATGATAATGGACTGAGGTTCACTCTTGACTCCGACTCCTGCGCTCGTGCTAGCAGCCACTTCCACCCGGTACACCACTCCGACCTGCAGCCCGCCCACCACCACTGAGCGAATGGCTGCATCCACCGTCTTGTTTACATGGAAGCGCGTCTCATTACCGAGACACCAGATCTGCGGCAGGAAAGAGAAAACGCAGACGGGGGTGGGGGGTTGATTTCGCTCCAGCTAAGTGAGAAAGAGTCCTGACATGCCGAGACAAACCTTGTATTCCTGGATGATGCCGTTCTGGTGGTCCGGAGGAGGAGGGTCCCAGGAGATGCTAATGGAAGTGCTGTTCTGGTTTCCCACAGTCAGGACTGTAACCTGCTGAGGGGGAGCACTGGGAGCTGAAAGAGGGGGCATAAAAGAAGCCGGTCACCAATCAAATACATAGAGGAATAGTTGATACTTCAAACAAGAAGGATGGGGACCAGAATACTACTCTCTCAGTAAGTCTGGGCGGCTAAAGACCATCAAGAGAGACACTAAAATCCTCATTAAGACTAAATATTTAATACATATGCTGCTATCTGCTGAATTTGTGCGGAAAATCCCGGTATTGATTTACAGTTATGGCCATCTGGCACAGTCTGGCTAACGCTGTAAAGCCACTGACAAAGCCACGGCGGCGCACGGCTCAACAAGCTCACAGGATGAAGGGCAGATGACAAGAAAATATTGAAGACTGAAATGTTTCAGGACAAGGAAGCAAAGTCTCAGTAAACATATCGACCGATTCCATCGATCTGCCAGATGAAACTAAAGCCGGTGCGTGAGGATCGGTGGGAGGGCTCCATCCACAGGCAGACAGGCTGGACAGAAACAGGACAATGTCAAGCTCTTATGGAACTCGCGCTGTTGTTGTTCTGATGGCAACAATTGTCTGACCCCACAAGAGGAAACATGGCAAAAAATAAATAACAGTTGGTCCGACTGAAAATAACGTTTTAAAAATAATGTTTTCTCATTTCCGCAGTGGCTGCTGGAAGGGAGGCACCCCGGCAGAATACTGACAGGTCAATTACTCCCGGGCTGCTTCTCCCTCACCTCTCCCCCCCATCCAAAATGGCATGTGTCACCCCTCAAATCTGTGCTCATCCCTCAGCACAATTGGCCACACCAGCCCCCAGAGAGCCAGCGGACCCTGGCGCCACGGAAGATGAATGGGTCCAATGATGAACCCAACACCTTGGTCAGATTAGAAACAATCTGGCAAAGGAGCATCTGATCAACCATCAAGCTCGGTTGGGGGGGGGACTCTGCATTACATTCAGGTGACAAAGCGATGGTCTGGTGCACGACGGCCATCAGAGGCAATGTCGTTCAAAGTTAATGCCATGAATGATTTAGCAGGTTATTATCATGCATATTTGCGCTAAACAATACACATTTTTTATTTGAGGCCCTCAGAGGCTGTGCTAATAAAGCCATTAGTGGACTGATGCATGGCAGGCAGGAATGTGGCCCCTCACGTCTCACACACAGGCACAGTGGAGCATAATGGAGGTAGCCAAACATATCGCATCCATTAAAAAAAACTAGCTAATGTAAAACTGTGGCTGGTGTGGGAGGATAACTACAAACCTTCAGTTAAGATTCCTATCTACATGAGTAAAGATTATTCCAGCACAATTTATCATTTCTACGCAAATAATGGATTCCTTTCCCCTAGTAAATGACTGTTATTTGCATAAAAAGGGGCCTCATAAACAACTTCCTGGACAGTCATTCAGTGGAAATCAGATGGCAGCCATGGCTGAAGTTCATTCATCAGCCCTGACTCGACTGTCCAGATGGAGATGGAGAGAATGTGTGAAAAAGGAGGAGGGAGAACACAAAAGATGGACACAGCTCAGGGGTGTCGAACATACTGTAAGCCTGCGTCCATCTGGACTGGCTCTGGGGTTTCCATAAGTCCGTTAGCTAATGGTCAGGCTAAGTTTTAATTAATGCGGCCTCGGCACTCCCGGAGCCTCGGAGGAGCCTCCAGCCCTGCGATGGAAGTGGATCGCTTATGGCCCAGCTCAGGAGCGCACGGCTGCGACAGAAATGGAACGCGGCCGGGCTCTTCGAGGCCTCAGATGCAGATAGAAGTGTAGTTATCAGCACCGGTAATAGTCTGGACATGCGGGTTCCGGTGGCCTCGGGGAAAGGTGGCGTGCTGGCATGTATATGTTTGGGGGGAGGGGTGTGCATGCTGGGGACAGCTGCGATGCGATGGCAGTTCCAGTGCACTGGCTGGCCACGGGAGATACGGTTGCCGAGAGGAAAGGAAAATAAATGGGCCTGTCACAGGCGGGATGTGAGCTGTCT
Source organism: Arothron firmamentum (assembly GCA_016586285.1). NCBI lineage: Eukaryota > Metazoa > Chordata > Actinopteri > Tetraodontiformes > Tetraodontidae > Arothron > Arothron firmamentum. The sequence goes on from BJFM01002829.1 coordinate 42,195, forward strand.
CCTAAACATGAATGCCTACAGTAAATATGTTGCACTGAGACAGGCTTTTGTCTTCAGCATAAAGAGTCTGGATTTGTTATTCCGCGCTGTTGGCAAACGTGCACGACAGCGCTTCCTTCACATCACATTGCGATTTAATTTCTGATATTGAACCTGAAGGTTCGAGCAAAGGCTTCGCCGGCGCCGTTTGGACGCGTTTGCACTTTGGCAACGGAGCGAATGCATCCAAACGCAGACCCGCGTGCACGTGGGTTTTCTGCGAGATTATGCCAGGCCGCTCCGCAGCCTTGTCAGCACCCGTATGAATCAAGCTTTAGATGACAGATCATATACGCAGGGGGAATTGTGTGCTCTGTCCAATCAGCTCAGGCCTGCAGCTGCTGGGTGATGGATTAGAAGGAAGCTGGCACCAATCATAAACACACACACACACACACACACACACACACACACACACACACACACACACACACACACACACACACACACACACACACACACACACACACCATCGTACCCTCCTCCATCGTCCGCGCCGTCCTGGATTCGCTGTCCATGCCTTGAAACTCGTTGAAGTAGGGACGGACCTTGATCTCATACACGATGCCCTTTTTGAGCGCAGAGAGGACGACGCCACGCTCGGAGGGGACCTTCACGTCCTGGGTCAGCCACGGGCCTGGTGAGGGCAGCCCTGACGATTGCCTGTACAAAACTCTGTAACCTTGGATGAACTGGGACTGACGATCCACCTGAGAAAATGAAAGACCACAAGGTTACCGCTGGTTTTTCTATAAGCGAGGACTGAGATGGTAAATTAGCTAAGTAGCAATATAAAATAACACTAAAAGCCCTGCTTTAATAGGTCCTTCATTACCTAATTTGACACACTTAGCTCAGTTTGCATTACCTCACACACCCAGTTCTACCTTACCTTTATTAAAAAAAAAAAAAAAAAGCTGGTGTAAAGTTACTTTAAAAGTTCTCATGAATTATAAATACGACTCTACGCCGCCCCAACAACTAAACTGTCCAACACAAGTATCATGTAGCAACTAATAGCAACACCCTGAGGACATGAGGAGAAAAGCCAGCTGAGGCGATAATAGCAGGCTGTCCAATAGAAAAGATGGAGCGACTGCTAGTACGAAGCCTGCTGCAGCCTATAAAGAGCAACAACTCTTAAAACCCGGACACATGGCCAAAGGGAGATGCAGAAAAAGCCCCACATTTACACACACAGGGTGCAGGCGCATAACTCATCCTAATGGCTTGTTAACAGTAGAAAAGTAAGCGCAGCTTTCAAGTGGGATATTAAGCAGCTGTTTCTTTGTTTTTTTCTTATTTTTGAATATAGCCCAGTAAATCAGCCCAATAGAAGCACAACTTTATTAATAGAATGATTTGGAAATGTGAAGCCTCTGTTGGAGCGGCCCCTCTGTTTTTCTAAAGGGAGCCGCTGATTGATTATGCAGCTGTTTTGTGTTGATTGTGCATTACACTCATAAGGCGCTGCATTCAATTAGCCCCCGAGTCGCGGGGTGAGACTTATTACAGGGTCAATAAACTTGTCACCGGGAAAACTGCTAATGTGGTAGATTTGGAAAAGGGAATGGGCACGCTGCCGCCGCGCTGTGATGAGTGTGTGCCGTTCCTGACTCCGCCTCAGTGATGTATGGCGCCATAATGAACACAAATCAGCACACACCTCAGCTTTGATTCATAAGGAGAGCCCGTTCGTTCCCATTAAGGCGCAATTAAATGAACGTCGTTCAAAGCCAAAGATTTTGCTGATTGCACACGTGTCAGAATGTGCTGTTCAGCAGTAAAGGGTTTCTGCTGCTCGCACGTTCCGCGAGGAACCATTACCACATGACGGCAACGGGAAAACAAGACAAATAGAGCCATACACATTCATTTCAGTCTAATTTTATATGAGCAGAGAACGTCGCTGCAACATGTGTGCGGAAGCAGGACCGATGAAGAGCCAGATGTCTGCAAACATCTCGTTTGAAGTTCACTGTGGTTAAAGAAAGCACTTAGCAGCTATTTGATGTTGCCTCGCTTTTAAGTCAACTACCACAGAATTCCCAAAGCTGCCGTTTTCAGGAAAACCCTGAATAGAATTCCCTGACATAAAACGAACGGTAGCCTCGGGGAGCCACCTTCATCGCCCAGGTTGATTTGGTCGTGACAGCTGAAGGTGGGAAAAGAATAAAAGGCAACAAGTGGACGAGCGTCAGATAAACAGAGTTGAGTCTTTCTGAGCCGTTTTCAGCAGCACGTACCGTCCACGTGACCTGGATGGTCGTCGGACCCAGGACCACCGGGTTGTGTAACCGAACCACGACGTTGCCCAGTTCCTTCTGCACGTGTCTGTGGTCCACACCCTGAGCTGGTGGGCTTATATCTGCCAGAAATACAGAGGGGGGAGAAGACGGAGGCGAGACCGGAGTGTTAATAACTCAGAACCAAAGGTCGATGTGGAAAAAGGGAAAAAAAGGAGGAGTGAATTAGTTCAACAATGGAAGCGACTGATTATCAGAAGCTTGTTTCAAATGGACCGAGGGCATTTCCATCTGCATTCAGAATGAGCTCACTCCGTTTTGTGTGAAGGTCCCGTACGTGTCTGATGTGGGGAAGGAACAGAACTGGGCAAGTTCTTCTGCTTAGTGGGGGCCTGACTGACTTACCACATCAGTGAAAAGCCCTGAATGCGCAGCCTTAGACGTACTGGCTGGGACACGTATGGACACTGGCACAGACTTTACGCCCATCTGTTTGAGATTATACGCAATAAAATGTATAAAGCACCGAGTCTGGCTGAAGAGCATCGCATTTCCAGTTATTTATGAGGCAAAAAAGAGCCAGTTAAGTTCCGCATACGAGAAGTAATATTTAATGAAAGCTTTACACAGACAACCTACAAGAGTCATGAATCACAGGCCACACTGATGTGGTATGGAGTACCAAACTCAATTCAAAAGAAGTGAAAAATCAATTTGTTATGTGCGTGCCACAGTCAATAAACCCATCTCTGTGTCATCTCTGGAGCTCCACGTTCACAGGACTCTTCTTAAAACACACTTTTGGCTTTCAGATGATGCAGCTCGGCCAAAGGTTGCTCTCCTATTGAATTTTATTAAATTAATCATTTCTTGCTGGAAATTTAACATCCCGGTGTAATCGGAAGACGGCGGTCACTCCAGATCTAATCAAATCTCGGGCTTCGGAAGCGGCCGCGTCGTCAGAACGGCAATAACTCGGTCAGCCCTTCCAGAAGGAGACGCGCTTATTTTACATAATGGCTTAAATGTGGCCTTAATGAGTTGGACTCAGATAAGGAACGCGACCTCTGGATCATCAGCTGTGTGAAACTAGAGTCAGTCCCTGCGTAACGCTGAGAGGCACTAAATACTTGAAGGAGAGCACAGCGGCCATTCCCACTGAGGAGAAAAAAAACCAAAAACTGGCAGAAACATTCAGAAGTGAGGAGACGTTCTCTCAATAACATGACAAACATCATAAATTCCTTTAAGGTGAGTGGGGAGTAAATCACCTTGAGTCCTGACAGGCTCAGACATGGGGCTGGGATCACTCAGCCCCTGGCTGTTGACGGCCCGGACCATGAAAAGGTAGATTGTGTTGGGGCGAAGACCTTTGACGGTGAACTGGGTGGTTTTGACGTGGTCCGCCACGGTTTGCCAGCTGTTGCTCACTGACTGGCTGGAATGAAAGAGCCCGAAAAAAGAGGATTCGCGCAACAAACGAGCCAATCAGTCCACGGTGAGCGATGCTACCGGAGCAAACCTGAACGCCTCGATGACGTAGGAGGAGACGGGCGATGCCCCCACCAGCCCGGGTTGCCAGGACAACGACACGCTGTTCTTGGTGACATCCGTGACCTGAGGTTTGGATGGTGGGCCTGGAAGCTCGTTCTCATCGTGGTTTTTCATGACGATGGCTCCTCCTGATTCTAAACCCAGACAGAAGAAGCTCGGCTCAAGAGTCGTTTTATCCGTCAGGCCCAATAATTAAGTGGCGCCGTACCTTTGACTTCCAAGAAGGCGCTCCAAGACGTTTCCCCGGTGGAGCTGGTGGCCACACACGTGTAAATCCCAGAGTCTGACAGCTAATGTGCAGAGGAACAAACATGCATATGTGAGGAAAAACGGCAGAAAATGTGATGACTCCTCAAATAACACGTTTAACAGAAAAGCCTCCGCGGCAATAACTGAACGCCAGCGCTGACATCCTGAAAGGTGACAGGCCGACTTCACCAGCTCGCCTCGTGTTGGCCAAATTGCACGTCATCTGTGAGTGCCTTACAGTGCTGACGCTAATTTCCTAATGAATTCCATTTTCCACTCACCACCCTCCCATCGCTTTGCTCTCCCCCTCCTCGTTTCCCTACCATCCCGACCACAACAAAGACAAGCTAATTAATTTAGGGTGGGCTTTGCTGGAACCCCCTGGACCGATGACAGCTGGCTTGTCTCCCCGTCCCTCTTTGGAACTTCGGTTGTTTGTGGGCTTTTTTGTGCCTGCGCCTTCCTTCCATTTATTAAATAACATGTCAGTGGTCGGCAGCTTTGTCACACGTAATAGATATTCCACCGAGGCCTGCGAGTGGGGAAAGGAAGAGTGGAGCCTTCTAAATCTAATTTTCTCCAAATGTGTGTGTGTGTGTGTGTGTGTATGCGTGCATGTGAGTGCATACATGTTTTTATCCTGAAGCTGGGAGGGGGGTGGTCTAACTCACACAGCTGAGCCCCGCTCGTGCTGCCATACCATTAAGTAATTCATTTATACCACCAAAAAGAAATTAAAGTAGGACAAATCAATAATTTTCCTCCTTTATTCATTTATTTCTCCTATCTTATCCAAGGCCAAATTCACTTTACCCGATCAAGTGTCCAATCAAAACAGATGGAGGCAACATAAAGCGGATGTTTTAATGAGCGGTGATCTGTGATGACACGAGAACGGCCGTTCACCTTAATGTTTCGGATCTGCAGGCTGCCCAGCTCCTGCAGGGACATGCGCGGGTCCTTCCCCAGCAGACTGACCCCATCCTTCAGCCAGCTGATGGAGGGGATGGGGTCGCCCGAGGCCTGGCACTTCAACAGCGCGACGCTGTCCACCCCGAGCGTCTGATTGGACGGGCCTTGGCGAATGATGGGCGGAGGCCTGTCTGTGAGCACTGCAGACACCAAACGAGTATCAAACATTGTTGCTCTAAAACACAAGAGATGGTTTTAACTTTGACCCTATCTGGTGTTGGAGGTGTTGTTGTTTTTTAGTTTAATTAAAGTGGCGCTGACGCTAATCGAAGAATTAGTGGTTATGTCGGAGGTGATACCTGAGGGATTTAGCTTTCCAGTGCGCACGTGGGCACTTTAGAAATTCAGAGGTGAAGAATGTGGAGTCCCTCTGGCATCACGGGACCCACATTAATTATAAGGTTTGGATTAATGATGTCCGACCTGCAGGGGCTAATTACCAAGTCTTACCTCGCTAACCTTTCAACACATTATCACACCTGCGTTTCCACTCCTATTTTCTCTCCGGCAGCAGCGGAGGTATCTGACGAAAGCAAGCGGTTTCAAATGATGGGCTTTGAAATTACTCAGGAAGAGAGGAAAAATCGAGACAGACGGAGAATCATCACAAGTCCGGTGCAATAATTTCAGTAATTGCATACGTTTTATGTCACGTGGAAGGTTGCGTCGGGGCAAAAGCAACCACAGGAAGGCAATAATGAGAAAAGTCGGTGACACGGGCTACTGTTTCATGAATCACCGCGCTCATAAACACACCCTGTCTGCTGTTGACTTCATCCAACAGTTCACACCAACACCAAACAAGTTTCAACCAATTGGCTTCGTCTGTAACGCGCCCGTTAGCGTGCAGCCATCGCTTCCTTTGACAGAACCATGTCACAGGACATTGATCTGTGAAGGGATTTGAGCTTCCTGATGTCTGTCATTGATGGCGCCCGGGAGTGATGGAAGGACGAGGCGAGGCTCGGGCCTTGGGCCTTGGGATCGGGAATTTCTCATTACCGATCTCCTTGAACCCAGCAGACAGTTGTCGCGGCCGAGGCTAGTAAATCACAAAGAGACGGAGGCAGGTGTGGCCGTGACCTCACCCCCGCTCCGGTTGTACTGCAGCCTCCTCTCCTTCCTTTTCACCCAAACCTACCTGACACCAGGCTTACATACATGCGTTACACACTCCACGAGGGCGGGAAAAGTGGCACGAACACGTACGATTATTTAGACAAATGAAGGACAGACCGATTAGCTTGTGCGTCCGACCTAATCCTGCGCCAAGCGAATTAATGTAATCGAGCATCCTATAGTGGTTTTACTCTTTCCACGAGCAGGTAGTTCAGCAGATATACGGCCGGCCGTCTATCCAGCCACCACAACAGCTGAACAGATTAGACGCTCCCTCGCTTCACAGGATCACATCTTTCATTCCACCGAAACCCAGTGTCACTCACTCACTCGCACGTTCGCGCACTCACTCAATCATGCCTTTCATTCTTCCTCCCTCACACACACGCTCATACCTCAGCCACTCACGCAAGCGCCGATCATTAAACTTGGAGGAACTCAAGGACGGTGCTTTATTTCCCTTCGCAAAGGAGGGAAAGAAAAAGAAGAAAACTGATTTGTATCAGGGGAAAATAGTGAGCTGAGAGGAGGGAAGAAAAAACAGTGACAAAAGGCCAAGGACAATCTGGCAGATCTCAAACTAAAACTGAATTAATTCAAAGTTAATGATTTAAAAAAAAAAGCATATTTCCATGAGTGAAGATAAAGAAGGTCGGCGGTTACAGGAGAAATAAAACATGCGTATTTCATGTACATGCTGGGCCGTATTCAGGGCTTGCATGAAGTGTGCTGTAGTTTCTACGAATGTGATGGCACAGAAGGAGCCACATCCCCATTTGCCCCCTCACCATCTGTGACCTCCAGCTGAGCCTTGGCGAGGATGCTGCCTGCAACGGTCAGGGCCTGGCAGACATAGTAACCGGCGTCTCCCCGCTGCACGGACGAAATGGTGAGGTCACCGCTGGGCGACACCGAGAAGCGACTGTTGGGCTGCTGCGGTTGGTTGGGAAAGAGCAGATTCTGTAGAAAGAGGAACAAACGTCCAATTAGGGAGAACACTGAACCAGCTGAACCTGGAAACCGGACAAAACACACAGCGCCGCCGCAGAACTCGCGCATGCAGATCAGCAATAGACACTGAATGACCGATTTCATCAATTACTCCTTTAACCAGCGTCTAAAAGAGCCCCACATGGGATGGCTGCCTTCTCTGTGCCAAGCCAGAGGCTCCGAAGGCAGCGGCAGCACCGCTCTCGCTGGCTCCAGGACTATACTTTCCCTTTGGCTTCACTTCCAAAGTGGTTTTGAGGTGTCCTTAAACACACAGAGACCACCCCATACCAGCTCAGCTTCTACTGAACCTAATCCAGCGGAGGAGAAGATAATCGATCCCGCATATCTTCGAGTAAATCACCCGCCGCCGCTCGTCTACGCTCCCGCAGCGCTTTCGATTGTGGATCCTTTTTGCTATGACAGGCACCAGTACAGCCCAGTGCGCCCGTTAGCTCAACTTAATTACAAAAACCTGCTTAAATTCAGCCACATCTGCATCTCCAGCTGAGGTCACTTGTTCAATAATACTGAATAAATAACATCCAATGCGAATATTTTTGCCTTCTTTTGAGCCGGCTTGTGTGGGAGGTAGGTACAGCTTTGATACGGAAGGACGCAGAGACGCGACGACAGGCAACGGCTTGCTCCTGCATGCAAAAGGTTCCGTAATGACAATGTGAGACACAGTCTACTGTACCTCCAAAGCTGCTCAAAGCTCTCAAATTGCACTGGATCCCTGTCACATGCTCCAGGTCATACACTGGGTTGGGTGGAATGAGGCCAAATATTTGTGCGAGCGTGTAAGCATGCCTCTCGCTTCTGTTTATTCCTTTAAAGATAACTTTGTAACTGCTGGCCTGCGGGCTACCTCCGTGAACGTGTGTGTGTGTGTGTGTGTGTGTGTGTGTGCTGAACCCTCGCCGCCGCTGAATCATATCTCTGGCTCATCTACAAGTCCCGGCAGGCCCATAATTGGTGCTGTTGTTGAGCATTGTGAGGACACCCAGGTATTTGAATGCGTTATCTGCCCGAGCGAGGGATAGGATCGCTCTTATCAGCGCAGGGTCACAGGAAACCAATTAGCGCTTCGCAGGGCTCGCTGCCATTCGGCGGCTCCTGAGAACAAAGGTGTATCTGTGTAGGAAAGATACTGATGACAGATAGTGCAGTTTGAAGTGGCGTGTTTAGGTGCGTGCGCGGCCGCAAAGAGAGCGGGAGGCTCAGGCGTACTCCATCCATCCGAGGAAATCCAAACAGTTACACTCGTGAGCTGCGTCGTGCGTGATCGCTCTTACCAGACTTCCATCCTTCTGCCAGAAGACAGCAGGTTGAGGGTTCCCTTTGGCCTCACACGGAAAGGTGGCGGTGCGGCCTTGAGCTACAATTTGGTCCCTTGGGCGGATGACGAACTGTGGAGCAGCTAAAGATGGTGGGAAAAAGAAGCGTTAGCAGACTAGCGATAGATTGTACATATGAAGATAAACAAGGTTTGGGAATTTCAAGCAAAGACAAGCAATATACACCACAGTCAGAGTGAAATGGTGCAGTGCTGTACACAGCTTCCATGCAGCATTTTCTCGGTTTTGGCTCTGGACAGAGAAAGGACACCAATGACTTTTATTGCCATGGTAACTAGGCAGGACATTCATCCAAGTGAAGCCGAAGCCGAATGAATGTCAGTCACATACCGCAGGCATTCACAGGGGAAAGAGCCGTTATTAGAACAGCAACACAAAGGCGCGTCCGCATCCATGTACGACTCAACAGTTCAGGATCGATCGCATCTGAACCTGCATGAATGCGCGTCAGCCTCGGAAGTTAACATCAAAGCATCAAAGCAAAGAAGACACTGGGAAGAATGTTTACCACAGAATGTTAGCACCTGGCTGTCTGGGAGAAAGAGGCTTGAAAAGCTTCAAGGCTTTGAGATCCAAGCGCAAAGCTTTGTCGCCAAGTATACGCAACTCGGTGGGGTACGGGGGTGAGCAGCTGAGACACAACTGACACCTCCACAGCTTGACAATGGAGGAAGTAAAATATGAAATCACTGACGTAATCAAAGAGATAATTAAGTCATCCCCATTTTCACTAGGCCAAACCCTGGTGTTGGTATATTTGTTGGGTGTTGGGTCTCAAGTTTTGCACGTTACCGCATGTTGGTCCAAGCACACCGCTATGAATTAATGAAGGGGCTTACGCAAAGCTAATGAGTATCTCGCCGCCTGCTAGTGTAAGATATGGGCCTTAGAAGTAAACTGCCACTTGTTGGAAAATATTTTTACTAGAGAGTGAAACAACTGAGAGATTTTGACAAAAAAAAGTCAGTTGAACTGTTGCAAAGCAACATCTTGTACCCTTCCTGTTCCTTTTGTCTTCTGTAAGTTCGTTTGCTGACGAGCCAGCTGGTTCCAGTGAAGCTAAACTCTTTCCATTTGGCAGCTTTCGCCGTGTAATCCCCCTTTTTCGGGGTGTGTATTTGTCAAAGATACACACATTTGGGAATGGTACAGATGGCTACAGATTTACTGCCTCCCCATTTGGCCTTCTGCAGCTTGGATATCTCGCGGCTCCCACAAAGCCGGGCCTGATACTGAGCTCCTAAATCATGGTCTGGCAAGGACTCGGCTCCCTCCCCTCACGTCCCCAGTTATGTTTCATCCTACATTCTATAATGATACGTCCTGACTGAAAATGATGGTCGAACATTGCAGACGGGCCACGGCTGCAGCCACCTCGTCTTTTCTAACACTCTCATTCCCTCCTTGAATCTTCTGATAGTCAGACAACTTAGGTCCAACTAAATAAAGCTTCTTTTTGTATGATAGAATCATATTTTGCCAATTTTTCGCAGAGTGAGAGGGAATATCTCTTTAGTTCGGTTCTTTAGAGTGAACTATCTCTCTAAAGAGAGAATAAGGAACATCTGAGACCTGTGAGGGGGCTGGACCTGATGTAAAAGACCCGCGGAGAGAAATAGATCAAAAACGCACACAAATCAAGAGGAAGCCAGCATGTGTGACAGTCTCAGATGCTTGGCGCGCGGCTAACTCAAGATAGGCCTTGTTTAGATTCAGAGCCCCTTAATGACATGTGAGAGGCTCCTTCCTGTCCTCTCCCAAGGAAGCACACGATCGGGTTTCCATATTTAATTCATGACGAATCGCATCTGCCGGCTTTTCGAAAGAAGGGCTCCACGCACAACCGCCAGGGCAAAGGGAGCAATAGGACAAAGAGGGAGACATCCTTTATCAGACCCATACTCTGGACCTGTAAAATCCAACGCTCAATCATATTTTATTCACATGTCGACAGCAATTACTGCCTCTTCACGATGGTGGAGTGAATGCGTAATTTCTTCCATCTACTTGAACGCTGACAGTTTGACAATCACAGAGCAACTGCTGCTGTTTGGGCAGCTAAAGACCTGAATCTGAACCTTTTTTTTTTCTCCTCCTGACAGTCAAGAGCCACTTTTTTTCGCAATTATTTGCATCTGTCTTGACACATTTCTTGTTCCTTGATCGATTTTATTTCCCCGCCCAATATCGTGCATCCCAAATGCATCATATTTGCTTAAGCCCTGACCTTTTTCTAGAGCTAAAAAAAAAGGGAAAATACTATCACATGTGTCTTTCAGGATCTCCAGATGGCCCCCACAGGGAAGCACACAAGACAACAATGCCTAAACCAACTATATTGCACGAAATGACAATCCAGAATAAAATAAAACAAAACAAGACTTTGACTCAGTTCTTGCATTCTGTGTATAGTTATGTAACATCGCTAGTCAAATATGGTCACGTTAAAGACGAGGTAATCTGACCGCCAAGCAGCCCAGAGCACTAGTGTGTATGACAGCGTTCATGCGGGATGGACTCAAATCAGAATGATGGGTACTTACCCACGGGGCGAGCTGGAGACACAACAATGGAGGAGTGGATACACAAAATACCGACACACAAACATATAAAAAGGGGAAGAGACAAAACAAAATAAGACAAAAAAAAAATAAAAATTAAAAGTCAGAATGAATGATGTGCTGGGGCAAACATATTTCTGGCATAAGGTAATCATGGCAGAGAGGATCCAGGAGTCTTTGCCCACTGGAAAGATTTAACGAATAACTTTAGTGATGAGTGTGATCTGGTACGAGCGCCCCCTGGTGGTCAGAAGTAAAACAGCAGATAAGACTACTGGATCCTTGCCGTCTGCGTCAGTGAAGTATGCAATTCTATGTTTCTATGGGCTGATGGACAGAGCAGGAAAAGGAGTAGAAAGAGAAAAGAGGGAAGGTCTTTCCATTGCTATCAAATTATACATACTAGTTTTTCCCTGTTCTACCGAAAATGCTCCAGAGGCCATAAACACATTGGTTTAATGGGATGAAGAGTGGTAAAAAGAAGGGGAAATTATGGGTTGAATGTTTTTATTAACCTTTTAAACCCCAGGTATGGGGCTGGAGGTGCGCACCAGTAATCTGTGAAATGGCCTTGCTGACTGGCTGGTTACAGCAGCGATGGTATAGTGTGGTTAGTGGACCACCATCACGGGAGGGCAGAGGATGTTGACATCACTCTTGTAAATGTAAATAATTAAAGAGATTCACAGACTGTCTGCAAACCTCTCTAAGCTCGCCAAATGGGCCTTCCTTTCTGTGCAAATGCTAGCCGAAACTCAGGATCTACATGTTATGTACCAGTGAATGAAAAGAAAAACAAACAAAACAAAGCATTTGCATACCTCTGACTATCAGCGTGGCTGAGGCCTCCAGTTTTCCCACCCGGTTCTCCGTCACGCAGGTGAACGTGCCCTCGTCGCTAACGGAGGCCTTCTTCACTCGCAGCACGTAGTCGTCCTTCTCGAATTTAATCTCGTACCTGTTGACAAAGACGCAAGACGGCCACATTAATGCAAAATAAAACTAATAACAGGTGCCTCCGTGTTTCACCTGAGCCTGTTGAGTGTGTTTCGCCTCCACTGAGACGTACGGAGAAGCACGACTGTCCATTCTGACAAATGTATTGAAGAGCATCAATTATTTAACAATGACACACAGACAGATGCATTCAGCTGAAACCCTCCAAACTTCTTCAATATTCATGAGGTGCTTCTCTCACCGCTGACAGACGGGTTCAAACAATATCCAGAGCTTTTGTGTGTACAAGTGCACGATTGTGTAGCTGCAGCCTGAATAGACTGCAGCTTCGCCATAAACATTTACAAACCCATACGTTATTATTGCAAAGTAACTGGCTGATTCAGTGGAACAATTACACCGAGGCGGTTTCCTGCCTATTTTCAATTCCACCACAACAGCACCAAGTGTGCGCGTGTATGAGTGTGCGTGTGTGTGCATGCGTGTTTGTGTGTGTGTTTGCAGATGGTGGTATATGTGCTGTCACTGCATGAATAGGAAGATGGTTAACAGGGAGATAATGCTGGTCTGGTTTGTTGTTCTGGTCTGCATCTGAAAGGATGCTGTCCCGCTGGTGTGTGTGTGTGTGTGTGTGTGTGTGTGTGTGTGTGTGTGTGTGTGTGTGTGTGTGTGTGTGTGTGTGTGTGTGTGTG
>BJFM01002829.1:77852-91275 GCA_016586285.1 Arothron firmamentum
GGGGAAATGGCACTTTGAAAGCGCTGGGTGAGGGAAACAATACCGGTTTCCCTCGTCTCTTTCGACTCATCATAATTATTTAACGTTCCCCGGAATACACTCCATCTGCCAACCGGCATTAAATCCGTCTCTTACCAAACCGTCACCTCTACACCTCTGAGATTATCCCTCTCTTTTACGGGTCCTTCAATCAGACTAATACCTTTTCCCCTGTGATGAATCATTTATTCAGCCTTCCCTGTTTTTATTCCTTTGCAGTACCACTATCAAATGGTTTTTTTCCTCCCCAAATATCCTCCATCCATCACGGAGGGAAGCCCGGGCCAAGGCCCCTCTCTGCGCCACCTGTCCACCTCGCCTCCTTTCCCTGCTTTTCTTTTTCCACTCTTTCCTCCCTTAAACCAGTCATCAGGATGAAGAATGGTGACGGTCCGATGGCTCCATTCCACCCACCCTCCCCGACTTCTGACCCCCTCCCTGCTTGCCCCAGGTGACATTACTAAATACTGCTGTCTCAGGGGGAGTGAATTGTTTCTCCATTTCTTGCAGGAAGGCTTTTCTCCCTATTGTTTTGGTCTGTGCTTGTGTTTGATTCTATCCTTTGTTTTACTTCCACACAAAACCAGATTCATAGTTAAGTTAAAGAGCAAAAGTGACCACAAGAAGTAAAAGACCTAAAGAAAATCACGGTAAAGCCGGTGGAAATGAAATAAAGCCTGAAACACTCCTGACTGTGTCAAATCTGATGAAAGCGAGGGCGACAGGCGAGGTTAAAAGACTGAGAAACAGAAAAAGTAGAGCCGGGAAGATTTCGGTGGCTGCCTGCCACTGCGCCGCCTTGTGTGCACAAGATGCGCCGCTATGGGCAGCATTTTCACACTCGGAGCAATTACTTCCTGCATTCTGTGCCGGTAAGCTAATTAGACCTGGGTACACTAGAAGATGAGGTGATTCACAGGGATGGAGGTGGAGGTGAGAGTCTGTAAATTTTCACCGAGAGCTTTTGAAACCCAGAGGGAGGCACTTTGTTGCATCTACCACAGACAGTAAACAGGAAATTACCCGAAAGCAGTGGTAAAAAGAGAAACTTTTGGTTTGAGCTGTTAAAGTGAGCAAATAAGTGTCCCTTACGATAGCCAAAGTCCGTGTTTCCCTTTTAGACACACAAATTCACGGCCGGCCCATCCCTCACCACCAGAAACAACCAGCTGTCAGCTGTCTTCCCCCGTCGCTAATCCTAGTCCCCCCCCCTGCCCACCTTCAGTAACCCAATAATGTGGTGTGCACTTAAACAGCAGTGTTGGCAGGCCTCAAACACACCAACACACACACATACACACACATCCCTCTTTTAACTGTTATTATTATCATCTGTGTTGTGACATCACAACAAGAAGTTTGAAGGAAAGTAGAAGGAGTGATAGCCCGTCTACCTGAAGACATAATTAGGCAGGATGCAATAATTAATTGAACTGGTAAACGAGGGTTCTTGGCTGCTGGGCTTTCTCATTAGCAGCACAGATTCTGGCCCTAACTTAATCAACAATCATCGTACTCACCAGTTGAAAACGCGTTACAGCAATAAAAGCTGATGGCCTCTGATGGTAACTGGGCTGCCCACTACTCATTAAGTTAGAGAACAGACAAAAAGCAATAACACACTCAGAGTGCCATCGGAGGAGGGATGTTGCACTTTCTTTTTTTTTTCTCCTGAAAATTCATCAGGAATGAAGCCCTGCCTATTAACTGAACGAGAGCCCAGGGCCAAATAAACATCTCCCACTCAGCGCAGCCTGTTTAATGGGTAAACACTCTTTGATGTGCTCACTGCCAAACACTGACGTGCAATGCGGACGTGACCGCCAGAGCAAGGCCACGGGAGAACTTCAGCAGAGTTAAATATTGCGAAAGTGTGGCGTTTCAAGAGCTGCAGTGTTTATTCTGAGGTGCGTTGCAAGGTCCGTCATGTGTGTTCTCTTTAGCCTGCAGGTTGAACTCTGTAGGCAAGAAAGGGAAATGAGTATTGCCAGAAGAAGATCAGGTCAACTCCAGAGGTCAGGCCTTGATTGCATTCCCTTTTAACTATAGGAAGAACATTGCCTGTGCGTATTTGTTTTCTAAACTGCAGGATTTGTTGCCAAGTTCACCACCTGGGATTTGCGGCTCTGTTAATCATCGATTTCTCTCAACAGTGTTGCTCGTCCAAATATGTTTTCCAAAGAAACGACACAGGAGGAAACTGTCTTTCACCAGGATATTCACATAAACAATTACCTCTGACTGGCTGACGCAGCCATGTCAGGAATGTTCCTCCTTACTCTGTGTGTTTCAGCTTGCCTCCTCAGTGAGCCTGTGGCCTTCGGGCGGCCGACGGGAGACGACAGAACCCGGGAGTGACACACAAGTCATCCTCGGAGCTCATTGCACCAGAGCCCGCTGTCTGGTCCTGACAGTGTTAGCAGGCAAGCGGTTCAGAGCTTCTTTGGCAGCCAGGCAAGGACAATAAAAGCTTAACTAAAGCTCCCTCCCCTGCCCACTTCCTCAGAACGAACAATAGTCTAGTGCTAATAAAGTCATAAAGAACATTATTTTTGTTTGCAAATGGCGGGTCAGCGTGGTGGGTTTCTTTGCACAGATTGAGGTGGGCCGGCTCACCCGGTTTTGCATATAATCTGGAAAGGATTGCAGCCAGTCTGTCTTTTCAGAGCTTTTTTCCATCCTCCGTCTCTGCCTGTCTGATACAGAGGGTCGTTGTAACAAAGGAGGCCCTCACTGGCCGCTATCTGCTCTGGGTTCCAACAAGATGGAGTCTGTCCGCATCGCCTCCCTCACTCCCTGACACTAACCCTGGGGAGATAACACCAAACAAGGTGGAATGTGGGAAAAAGAGGCAGCGAGGAGTGCAATACAGGAGTGAAATGTCACTCCAGCTCAGGTGGAAGGAATCTGCACGTGTGAATAAAACGGATCTGAGATACAGCAGTTTGACAAACTCCAAATCATTTTGTGCACATGGAGAACTGTGCCAAGAAAATGGCACAAAAGAAAATTGAGCAGGAGGGTTTCCTCATGTAGGAGAGACTGACTTTTTTATGACGGTAAAGAGGTTGGGCCCCCCCACAAGTTGGTCTCTTTGGGACCAGAGATATGGGATGAACCAGCTTTGAAGGGTGGGAGGACAACTGTAGATGGAAGTTTAACAGCCCTCCCAAGGCCTCCACCCGCTGCTGATGGAGCCCTGTGTACGGAGGGCAGGGCCTCTTTAACATCTCAGTGCTGGGCCTCATCAAACTCCTCAGCTGCTTCTTACTTATGGAGCCCATCTGGTACCAAGCAACCCGGAGAAAAGAGCCGGTACCTCGCTGCAGTGCCCTCCTCCACATGCATAACTGTGCACTTGCAGATAACAGCCCACAACCGGCCCAGCTTATCAAGGCTGGTTTCACATTTGGGCCAATTAGATTGGTTTTCCAGAATGTATTTTGTCTTCCGTGCTCTCCAGGATCCCATCTGGACTTAAACACACAGAGGGGTCCTCAGAACAAATATTAACTGCTCAGCCTGGGAGGATTGGTTAGGGTTCTTGTTTGAGTCTGCCATTTAGAGGCCATTGACACATATGTTGAAAATCCTGTTAAAGGAATTGGTTCTAAAGCAAGTGACTGATGTCAGGATGTCTGTATCTTTATCTACAACCACAAATACTTATACAATGTTGGTGTTTATTGTGCTTCACTTACCTACGGAAGAATGAGGCAATGTAGGGCAAAGGGCATAAGGGCCGCCAGGAACGCACATGAAAAAGAGAAAAGAACTGGTTAGCTGGAAGAAAGCAGACATGGCAATCTGTCAAATCTTGCATTTTCTGTAGGCTTAGAGGAACTAACCTGACCTGGGTTGAGCGTTAGAGCCCGGTCTAAGACAGCGATCAGATTCCCTATCCACTTCTACATGCCCCCTGCCTCTTCCTCCCTCCCTCCATCCTCCCAGCTTCCCATCTGACATCTGCTAATCCCCAGACCTCTGGCCCTTGGAAATTTACTCTCTCAACCTTGACCACTTTCTTTCTCTTTTCTGTCTTTTTGCCCGGTGGATCAACATTACCCATTATCATTCCATTGTCTGAGGCCAAGAAAAACAATTTAAATTCCCGTGAACTCACATCCAGTTTCAGGCTAAAGGTGGTGAGACTATCGGTGGATGGGGCCTGAAACATGTTGTGCATCAGACTAAGATGAACCACATGGATACTCACAAAATTCTAATTAGTTATTTTGCATGTGTTGTTTAAAAGCTATTTTTTGCCATACTGGACATTTAACGCAATAAACAACAGGAAATACCACATTTGTTAATACAAATTAGTCACATTTTTGGTTTTGAATCCACAGTGAGACAAAGCAGGTCACATTGTAACATTTTTACCTTTTTTTCATCAATTACTTTCCAAGAAATCACAAGATTATTGCATAACTACACACAAATATCCTGCAGTAAATCTGTGGTAAAAATTAGATCATCAATAATGTTTTAAAAAGACAAAGTACAAGGGGTTATTGGAATAAGCTTAAAGAAGTCATATGTCTTCCCTGTCATGTGAATATGATTTTCAGGCATGTATGTCTGACTTTTGCAGGTCTGCGCCTCTTTAAATCAGCCTGAGGGGAGGTCAGTATGGCAGCATGACCTTCACTAATGTGGAATAATCTAAAGTAATTCAATTACAAGAAAGCTGAATTTGTGCAACTAACAATTACTACAAATACATTAGAACATATACATACAGTATGTGTACACACACACACACACACACACACACACACACACACACACACACACACACACACACACACACACACACACACACACGGCCCAAATCTGTCCTGACGGAACCGAGGATTCTCCCTTTGTTAATCCGGTTGGCACGGGCCCCCATCCCAGTGAGCCGACTGGACCCTCACCCCGGGGCAGAAAGGTCCTCATAGTCCCGACTTATTTTTCCAGCCTGCCCTCAGACGCTGGCAGCACATGGCACACTCCCACATTTATTATTCATCTCCTTCATTACCGTCCACACTTATTAACCTTCATTCTGTGACCCCTGCTGCTCTGAGGCAGGGGCGGGCATTATGTGCGTCTTAAACAGTAAGAGGGGTGACTAAAGACATACAGCCCTCTTTCCTGATGCCCAAAGTCATTTTATTCAACTTCTCTCTCTCAAAGCACAGAGAGTTTGTGCGAAGCAGGGCGGCAGATGGAAGCGTTGCAGTCAAGTGGATTTGCGTGAAAATTGCCAGGAGGATGTGGCCTCATCTATCTCAGGTCAGCATGCTAAGCTCTTACAGACACGCGGCCAATTTTAAGTGAGGATATCCAATCAATTCCAAAAGCCCCCGGGGTAGTCGCCTTCCTAGGACACCCCCCCATGTAAGGCCCGTCTTTCTGCTTCCCAGTGCCTGAGCAGGCAGCTTATGTGTTGGGCTCAGTTTAATTGCTTGAGATATGACCCAGTGTGGTTTGTGGGAGAGTTTTTAAGGGTTACTTGTGGTGGCTGGAGAGATATTCTCTAGGCTGTAAACTAGAGATTAGCCTCACAATGGGAAGGTATTCAGCACAACTGTCCTGCGGGACTGAGAAGATATGAGCCCTCCATTAGCACAGTGGGGAAAGCTGCAGATTTAGTGTCACGGATGTGCTGCAGAATGTTCAGCAGTGTGTTTGTCAGTATTTCTTTTTTTATTTGAGGTCAGAGGAGGTATGGTTTGGCTACGCACTACTCGACAAGTGGAAAATATAACTTATAATTTTCCATACAGCTCATTCGAGGTATGTTTGTGAACTTGAATATAGGGGAAAGGTCAAATATTACAGACTGAAAAGCACATTTGGAATTTGATTTTTTTTTTTAAAAAAAAAGATTCTTTTCCTCACTAAGATGCATCATGGGTGCTTATTTTGAAAGCCACCATCTTCGTTCTACGTGAGAGGTAAACTAGCCCCATCATTTCTTCAGTTTCTCTGCTGTTATTTCTACGCATCTGCAGTGTACCGGCAGAGTACAAGGCTGGGTTGACCGCAGAACAGTAACTATGGCGTGGTTGTGGTTCTTGGGCTCCAGACTGAGAGTCAATGTGAAATCCAGCAATTTTTCCCCCCCTCTTTTCCATCCTTCATTTCACTGATGCATCAAGTGAGATTACAGATGCCGGACCACAGTGTGCTCCACATTAACGAGCTAATTTTAACAGTGAAGAAGTGGGACTGAAGGACATAAATATATACATACAAATATCTGAATCCTCCAGCCCTTAACTTTCAGACCTGCGGTGCACATTTACATCTGCTGCCATCGTTAAGACACCCTTGGATTCAGTTCATAAAAGCCCATCTCTGAAATGACCCTCGCCTCTTTGTAGTGGTTAAACAAAGAAAATGTCCAAACAGGAAACCCACAAAACCAACACAACTGCATATTCATCCTTGAGTAAAAGCCTGCGAGAGGGAGGTAGACAGATGGCGCAGAACAAAGAGCTACTTAGAATAAAAAAGTACAAACAAATAAACACTGCAGTCATTAAATTAGTTTGTGGAAGATTAGATGATGACCTGAATAATGTTATTCCACATCCATAAAAGGACTAAATAGGGAGACAACAGATACTGCGGAGACAGCTAAATAGAGGTTCTCATCTCCCTTAATCTGATTCCAGCTCTCACTTTTAGAGTATTAAATGTCGTGCAACAATATAGATTAACTGGCCTTCCAATCCAATCCACATTACTGCATATTTTATGTCATACCTGCATTATTGATGTCTGCATACTCAGACACAGCTCAGTCTACATCTCAATAAGATCTTATTTACCGCCTTCCTGTGGCGATAAACTGGAACTGGTGTGGCACAATAGCAGCCTCTGCTAAAAAACCCTTCAATTACCTCCCCGAGCACCCCCACAACAGGATGTAGGGCTTTTGCCGGCCACGAAGAAGAAAAATACAGAAGGAAAACCTCAACGTGCAGTCATACTGGGCACAATTATAGCTCACTACCTGCTTGTCTGCCCTTCTCAGTCCCACCCATGCATGAAGATGTGGCCGTTCCTCTGACCGTCTCCACCAGGCTGCTGGTATTTTGGTGGCAGTGTGGCATTAGATGTGGTGGGAACGAAGGAGAAACCATATGTTATTTGTTAAGGCCGCGTCACGTCGAAGACTGCGGGCAGGCGTTCCATCATTCTTGCAGGGCAGAAGGATAATGAGATTAAAGAACAGCAAAACTGCGGCTGCAGGACGTCCCGATTCACTTAACATCTGCCGGGTGAACCTGTGCTGCAGGGGAAAACTGATACCAACACTGCTACAGTAGCTAAAATGATCCATCCAATGAGTAAAGAGGGGACAACAGCCCATCATTCAACATGTTTGGGCTTTCTACGGCTCGAGAAAAAAAAAAAAAAGAGTAAGTCCAGCTGCATCTTGTGCCACCATATGCATGAAAAAGGGGCCATCAAAGAACATATTTCTTTCATTCCAGGCAATTTCCCTAATCCCTGATGAGCTGCAGGGGAGAGGGAAATGTTATGGATGTGGGTTAGCAGGTGGCAAAGGAGGGATTTTGTGGCAGCGCCTGAGCGTGCACGTTTCAGTGCATGCGAACACGAGTTGGTCTGAATACATTTGCATTACTGAGAAGATTTATTTAATGGCAGCTTTTTTTCTTTTATATTTGGCATTCCTTTTAATACTTTTGTGTTTGTGAGCATGTGCATATGTGTTTGGGCCTGGATAATTGGAAATGAGGCTGGCACAAGAGGGCTCTGCCCCCCAGGAGAAGGAGTGAGGCGCGCCCAAGGATTAGTTCATCCAATCTTCTCCTAATCAAGTGAGGATTCCCATATTGAGAACCCTCTGACATCAATTAGAAGGGGAAATGACAAAGTATTAAAAAAATATATATTTTGAATATCCTGTTCAGGCACAGTTTTGTGTGTTTCCCCAAGCAGCACATTTCATGATGCACAGCTGACTGGTGGCCTTGCTCTCATATTGGAGGTCAGAGGGGTTGCCCTCCAAAAAGAAGTCATTCCAATTTCCCCATGTCACCACCAGCTACCTCCTGACAGCTCGGAGACGCGGGCTGCAATAATGAGGAGCAGCAGCGGCCCTCGGTGTCAGCGTTTTCCTTTGGCCACTCAGCCCAAGCCTGCTTTCCGGAGCAAAGAGGTGTGTCAGAGACCGAGCGCTCCAAGCGGGTTTGTTTCACTTTAATAAGTGACATTGCAGGGCAGGATGTCAACTGCACAAGCAGGCTGCAATTTGTGTGCCCTGCATCCTCTGTCCTTTCATGACTAGTGTTCCGGCAGCGGGGTGGACAAGTTTATACGCCAACGCTTTTATATATGCAAAAGAGAGCAACCACTTTTCAGCAGCTGGAAATGCTGAATATTTCTCTTTTTGACTCTCCTCACCATGTTTTCAGAAACATATGGGCGCCAAGTTCTGTCATGGATTTATGACTACATGTGCAGGAAAAACAACGACCATAAAACTGAAACTCCACTGGGCCATTTCAAGGCACATTAAGGGTACATAACGATGAAAAAAATTACATCACTTCCTTGCATTATACACATCTGAGGCTCCAACCTGATATTGATGACAACCATTTTTCATTTTTGGAGCTGCAATGTGCACCATAGGGGTAGGAGACATTACCAAATAACTCACTAACTGATATCTATTAGCATGATAGAGACTTAAAGACTTGTAGCTACTTTTACTAGCAAACTAGTGGTTGATTTCAGACAGCAGCACCAACACTGCCCTCATTCTTCCCATTTTACCTGTATTCTGCGCATCAGCTCACCAATTTGAACATTATCCCTCCTTGAGCACCATTAGAAGGCGACCAGGAAGGCTGTGTCAGCAAGATTTCCAAAGCTCATGCATTAAACATAACGTGTGTAAAGCAGACTTTACATTCTTGTTTTTCTACTCGACACACTGTGCATGCAAGAGGAGAACAATCAGCGTGGTCTTTCAACAAGCTCACTTCTCCTCTGCTGGAACACTAGTTAGAAGAGAGTTTCCATTACTTTCTGGCAAAAGATCTCGGCACTGACAGCAAACAGGGGAAAGGGGAGGGGGTGGAGAAAAAAAACTCTGGCTGATATCCAAGGCTTCTTTTCTTCTTTTTATCTGAACCCTTCCCTCACACTTTGCATGGCTGTCTGCCAGAAAGACTGTTTTATTATTCCTCCACTCTTCTCCCCACTTCTCTGCATACTCTGTATATTCTCTTTGATTTGTGTCTTATGCTACTGTGGTCTCTGAAGCACTCTTCCACTCCCTTTAACGCACTCCTGGTACCGCTGATCACCCACCCTGTGCAGATCAACATCAGTCCTCCTACCTGTGCTCACTTCTCTTCAGCTGGCAAGAACAGTATATATATATGTAATAACAGAAACATGGGAGTGAGAAATTATACATATCACACTTTGATTTATTGGACTGATTGAAGTTTCAGTTCTTGGGATTTTTTTTTTCTGTGCGCGAGTGAGAAACATAAAACAGCCGAGGAGCTCGGGTCATTAAAAGGTGCTTTTTCAGTCCCTGCTATGTTGAGGGAGCCAACGATTGAAAATTAGCGTAGAACGTTGAAAAAAAAAAACAACAATAAAATAAAAATACCAGCCAATCAAAGAGGAATAGAGCTCTGTTCTCACACGACTCTTCTATATTTCTAAAGGTCCAAGGACTTATTTTAATGTACCATATAATCTTCTGTTAGAAAAATTGTTTGATTTCATGCTGGACTCATTCTGGCATGTTAAAATAATGTAGCATTTTATTTTATACATTCTTACTTGTGTCGCGCTGGAATTTCACCGGGAAAGAAATGAGAGAGGCAGGAGATGGTGGGTGGTGGTAAAGGGTGGGAGAAGAGGGTGGAATGGGGGTGGCAACACTATCAGTTCCATTTTGTACCCTGAGGGGTCTCGATATTTGGAAGCAGAGGGGAGGGGAGAGCAGGTGCATGGGAATTCAGAAATCATTGCATATGCATGCGAGCCAGACATATGAGCTTGCTATGGCTGGAGGTGAAATAATTCTCAAGGGGTGTTGCAAGCAGTGGATATGAATCACTGGAGGGGAGGCAAATCATGGCCTTTGTAACCCCAGCCTAGGTGCTGCTAATACCCCCATGCGTTGCTCTTCAGGCTGACTAAGTTTTTTTTTTTTTTTTTATGCAGTCAAAGCGCAGGGAGCCCCAGCATTCCCTGGTGCTCCGGAGTCGTCCCTCATCAACACTGGAACTAATGCGCTTGAAGAAGACTGCTAATGGCTCCTGCAAGTATCAAAGACCGATCCCCGGAAAAACCCGTTTCAACAGGGGCTCCCCTGGCTACAACATGGGGAGACAACAGGATTGGGGGTTCCCTGCGAGTTCACATCATGGGGCCATCACACGGTGAACACAATAGGCTCTTATCTAGACAAGGACCACAAAGAGGCTCTACGGACCCCACACTGAGATCTGTGTGGGTTATTGTGAGGGTAGTGTTCCTCAGACTTCAAATTTGAAAACAGACTTTTTTATGTGTTTGTTGCTTAGATTGTTTAAAAGAATATATTGTCTCATTGATGACTGCGCAATAAAAACACACAGAACTGTATGGCTGCTAGATTCCTGACAGACCAGCTGAAGCAGGACAAATATATAGATTTATTATCAAAATCAAAACGCTGGAAAAATGCGTTTAAAGGTGAGAGAGAATCATTTCTTCCTCACTAGGCAGTGTAATAACCTTTTAAATCATGTCTGACATTTCGAAGTCGGCACTGCAGAGATTCTGGCAGCACGAGAGCTCCGATATTAAAACCGGTTACCGGCGGTAATCTTATTGCTTTGTTTGATGATTTGCAATATGACACCCATCCCCCTCAGCCAACATATAGCCTCCTGGCTTCTCCCTGGAGACCAGCAATTCCCGCCCAGGTTTGCCCTTGTCCTGACACCGGTTGCTAATGGTGCAGCAGTAAAGGCAACAGTGGTGATAACAATAAAACATTTGACTGTGTTGAGCAATTTTTGTGTATATTTGCACGCTTTATGGGATGAATAAAGAGATTTCCCTTCCAAACAAGGCTGTTGTAGGGACCGATTCGTCAGAAAGGTGCTCTTATCTGTCACGGTATAATCAGTCACAGCATGGGGCGAAGGCACACAGATTAAAATCTGATCAGAACGGTGTCAAATGCACACGCAGCCATATGCAACACGCCACCACTCCGCACTGATGGAGTGTCCCAGCCCTTCTGATGTACCGTCGCTCCTGATGAAGGTGAAGTTGAATTAACTGTCAACACTCAGCCGGGGGAGCGCAGCCACAACGTGAAGGCTGCAATCTGGAAGCCGCTGCGGCGCAAGGGCAAACGTCAGGCTGGGGAGGACGTGGGAGTCCACCATCTCAACTCAAGGCGGGACAGGACAGGACAGGAGAGGAGAGGTTGGGAGGCAACGGTCGCGTTAATTAGTGTAGCACAAATGTCTTCATGATGAGGCCTAATCACCTGAGCATGGCGGCGCCTGCACGGCGATGGCGGCACAAACGCGCTGTCTGACAGGCCCGCAGGTGCTGCGCAGGCCAGGAAGAGGGGAGGGGAGAGGCGCCCAGGCAGAGGGGCGCTTGATTAGAATGCAAAATGAAAATAGGAGACTTCCGTTGACTGAAAGGTGTGTGACAGCAGCCGGTCCATGTTGGGAAGCTCTCCAGTGGCATAGTTAGGTGTTGTACCTTGGATTAGTGGCTATTCTAATTGGCCCTCTGGGCACCGGGGAAAAAGCCGAGAGCTGAGCTGCTGTGGCAGCAATTTCCTCAGCAAATAAATCATCTGGTGCCTTACCCTTCTTACTGTCAAGACGTATTTACTAGGGCAGATTTGACTACTGTCTATGGAAAGTATTAAACAGACAAAAGACACTTGCTGTGCTAACCATTGCGATCAGGCACTTGTTCTTGTGCATGATTGGTCTTTTTATTACATAAGTCAAATCTACACTTATGCTTACTTATACTATAGCATGAGTGAGACCACAGGGGTGTGTTGAGCTCCTCTCATCCTCAGGACTGAACCCTCTCATCACTGCTAAGCTTTAAGGAGAACATCCCCACACCCTGCCACTCACTTATTTCCAGATTATGTGACTTTACAACCAGCAGGCTCGGCGCGTGGAACACGAGAGGGAGAAATGCTGACATGCACAGACGGGAACTGCAGTGTGCAGCCTACCACTTAGGGAGAAGGCACGCTGAGATTTAGATTGGATGGGTTCAAATTATACCCAAGAGCTGGCAGCTTAGTTAAAGGGAGGATTAACATCTACTTCACATCAAGAGCTTTCTGCTTCTAACATCCACAAGTACATAAACAGGCACGTGCACGCGCACGCACACACACACACACACACACACACACACACACACACACACACACACACACACACACACACACACACACACACACACACACACACACACACACACACACACAGATGCCTTTACCTTGATGCATATTTGAACTAAAAACTTACACATAAATCTTTGGAATTTAGGCCACAACATCCCAGACCCCCACTGAGTCTGGCACAGAACACAGGTAAGCTTCGACATCAAATTTAGATTTTTCATTAACAAAATGATTTGATGTCAGGTCAGAACTGACTAAACACTACGCTGAGATAAGCTGCATGTAGTTTAGAGTTCAAATGAAAGAAGACTCTCTACGGAGCGCCTGATAGGGGTTAAAACTGTGCGATAAAACCTGGTAAACATCTTTGGTCTCTCTGCTAATCAGCTCTACCCCACCTTCATGGCTGCCTGTCTCAGAGGAGCTGCCACTGCCTGGGCCACCATATTGTCATTAAAGAGGGTGGCACTGCGAGGGAGCGCAGGAAAGCCCAGAGCTCCATCTCAAGGGGGCCCCGTCCGCTCTGCTGAGGGCTGCACTTAGTCCCAGGCACAGCACTGCTCACACAAAGGCGTAAAACAAACAAGAAGAAAGACAGACTGCCAGGCAGACAGACATATGCGCGTGCAAGTTCATTATACACATCTTCAAAAGTGAGGGAGGGAAAAAAATCTGCTTTTTATCTCTTCAAGCAGACGATAGAAGGGATCGGATTTACACCTAAAACTGAATTTGGGCTGTGTATTTTCTTGGAAAAATCCCAAAATGCTGGTTTCAAGCGAAATCCCTCCTGCGGGCATTTTACAAGGCAGACTTGAGATTAATTGATTCCAAGTTGAATAGTCCGCTAAAGAAAAGAGCTTAACAGAACAGAGCCCCTGTCTGCCTCGGACTATCAGTAGGATCTGTCTCCGGTGGATACCTAAAAAAAAAAAAAAAAAAAAAAAA
>BJFM01002829.1:122425-135576 GCA_016586285.1 Arothron firmamentum
GGGGGTTAATACAAATAAATAAATAACACTTCTTTAGCAAGGTCAGGAACTCCACCAGCACAAACAGAGCCGCCACATTATCGGGTAAATGTATTTTTCACACCTTTATTCTCTTGCCATTTCTCTTTTCGCAGGATAACGCTCGCTACGACTCGGACCGGGCTATCTGACAATTTTAGATTGTGGTAAGCGTTGAGGGGGATTTATTTTCAGGTGCGATTCACATATCGCAGAGTCAGCTCTTTTGTCTTAGTCCACTTAGTGCTTCTTTTTTTCTCCTGAAACACGATAACGCTATTGGTTCATGATCCACGTGTCATGAAAAAAAAACAAGACGGATGTACCCAGAGCTGTGACGAACTATGACGACACAAGATTCTGTTTCCAATTTCAGGACAGATGTTAGAGAAGATGTTATCTTCAGCTATTATATAAGCACTTGTATAACTCAGAAGACGCGATGTTCCAGAACCTAATGACAAAGTGTTTTGAAAAACGCCTCTTGTCTGCTTCTGGCTTTTTCTCCATGGCAACAGTGGTACAACGGCGGTGACTCATGAGGATTATGCCATGTAGATTGTGCGCCACTTCCAGAATTCGAAACCAATCGTGATTTCTAGGAAAGGTTGTATAATCGTTACATCACCTGGTTGATTAGCGAGCACTTCTGGTCTTTGTGGACATGAACTCACTCATCTTTCAGCACGTTGAAAATGAAAACATGCTGTTTTAAATAAAGAAAATAGGGACAAAAGCAGACGAGCACAGAAAAGCAGAGGTTTCACTGCTCGATTCATGGTGTTCTGATCCACTTCTTTACTCTTCCGTGCATCATTAATGGGCCAGAACGGTTGCTTTGTTCTAGCTTCTTTCATTGCCCTTCATTATTTCTCAAGGACTTCAGCACAGATTGAGCCCCACCGTCGTGGATCTGATGAGTGCAAGGGCAGATGTTGGTGTGCAAGCGTGCATGTCTGTCTGGATAAATGCACGTTCCCTGTGACTCCTCATTTGCAACGACGAGCCCAAATGAGCTGATGAAACCCTCCGCAGGGCAGCTCACCTGACTTCCCACCTGGCCGGCTCCTCCTGGCAGTCCCTTTATTAGCCTCCCTCCATGCTGGACACAACAGGAACAGCTTGGTACCCTCCTCCTCCTCTCTTCACCCCCCTCGCACCTTTCCCAACTCTATTTTCCTGCTAATTGCCATGTTGTACGAGCACCAAATGCTACCTAACGACTCACTTAATTGCATAAGCGGTACATTAGATGATATCAAAGGACCTTTTTAAAAGTCATCCAATCTCAGTCCGGGCAGCATTTTGAGATAACCACAGACATCTGTTTAGCATTTTCAAAGGTTGCACACTGAGCAAAGCAGCAAATTATACATCTCTACACCTAAGCACCTTGGAGGAACACAAATTCTGTAACACGAAGAAGACAAGAGATGCGAGAACTTCTGCAGGTCCAAGCTGACAGATAAATATTTTGATTAATTCAAGGCATTCAGCTCCATCCAAAACTCCAGAAGTTGAGAACACAGGGGGCTTTTATAATTGCGTTAACCATCTACCTACAAATCACGGGCCTAATTAACATTTTCCTCGCGATGCTAGCACCAAGTGTGCCCTGTCACACTTGCATGTACAGATCTGCAGTACGAGCCGTTTATACCGCTGAATGCGGTTAACATTTCTGACACGAGCTTCACAATGATTTATGAAGCTGCTCATTGACCTAGTTTATTCTATAAAGAGAAAAGGGGGCACGTCTTCCATGCAGCTTATTTATCCAGCAGAAGTGGCCGGCAGTCCATTTTAAAGAGCACAGGAGGCAGAACGAGATCACAGGGACGACAACAGAACTTTGAAGCACAGGAAATGACCCTGACTTATCCGCTCATTTGTGAGCAATGTGTTTTGGCCATGCAACACTTCAGGATGACACATTCGGAAGACTAAGCCCCACAACCACACACGTCCCGCAGTCTGGCCCTTATTAATAATGCAGATGCACCCTCTCAGAGGCCTCTTCCCACTCTTCCTCTCCACCTTTCCAGCCCAGCTTGGTGTCCAGGGCTGCTCAGTTCTGCACACAGAGTCCAATTTGTTTCAGAGCCACAATTCAATTATCTCACCAGGGTCCTGCTCAACCATTCGTGAATTGAGGTGGTGGCGGAGTGTTCAATAAAGTGGGGGTTGGTGAGCCATATCATAAACACAAACGGAGTTCAACACGGCTATAGATTTAAATGCTGCTTTTCCTTGTGCGATTAGCTTCGGCTTTACAATCGCTGGACGGATGTCAGGCCCTGATAAAGCTAATCACTGCTGTAAGCCAATGCAGAGGATTTAGCACCCCAACCCCCGTCTGCTCCCCCCTCATCCTGAAGACCCAGCTGGAAAAGAAAGGCGAGAAAGCTCAGCACGGACCAAGAACGGTCAACGCCCCTTTCTCTTTCTGAGCATGGGTTCAGGAAAAGCAGACACGCATAAAATGTGGCTTTTCTCATATTTATGTAAACTCTAGTTTTAATTGATAACTTGTGAGAGGCTAATAATGTAAACGAGAGACTGCGATACAGAGAGTAAGAAGAAAAGACATGCTGACACAATGGGAAACGTGATGAAACTGGTTGATCACACCATGAGTAGAGGCACAATCCTGCAAAACACTGATGAGACCTTCCCTCTCTGCCCGTCTGATTTAAATTAAAATTAATAATTAATTTTATACATCATTAATGTGTTCAAATAAACAGTACATTCTTTTGCGTTCCCCACCTTCTCTGCATAATTGGTTCTCATTCGAAATGTGCCAAGAGTGGATAATCTGATCTACTACATCAGACTCCAGAGGTCATCGGGTCTGCAGTGTGACAACACTGACGGTTGTAAATAGTGTAAATACAAACATAGCAAAGAGAAGAAATGGGGGGAAAAAATGCATTAAAAATTAGGCAGTGTAAAAGGGAAAATAATCCAGAGACTTCATCAATGTTTTATGATCTTTCATTTAGAGTGGAGAGAACCTCTTACAGCAATCAATAGCTCAAACTGCTCTCACGCCAGTTAGCACCTGAGGGTTGCTGGAAGACCCTCGAGACGGCGAGGCAGACATCAACCGTCCCCAAGAGCTGTTTATTATATTTGTAGTCTGGTTTGAGAGTAAAACCATTAATTGTAATAAAGTTAAGAACTCTCATTCAAACTATTAAATGACATAAAAGACAATATTTACAGGCCATCTAAAACCAAAATAATCATTCTGGCAAATCCTGCAGATCAGATCAAAACCTGTGAGCCACAGATCACGTTAGTGTGGGCTTAGCTTCTCCCCACAGTCCCACCAGTAAAGAAAACAGAAGCAGATGGAGGCTGGAACTCCAACCTGTCTGTGCAGGAGGTGCTCTACAGGAAGCCCAGCTTGATCCTGCTGGGGAGGTATCTCATCTTCAAAGGTAACCTGATCTGCAGATCTGATCACGTTGGGCTCGGATGGCATGTGTCAGGTGTCCATCAGGACTTTGATCAACCCGCACCCGCCCAAGAGACGCCCGTGTCTGCCGGGCCGTCGTGCGACTCTCCCACAGGCTGACAAAGGTTATTCCAGTTCAGAGAAGCTCCCTCAAGATCGCCAAATGTGTTGGAACGAAGCTCAATGCAGTATTGTTACCATTTTATGTTCCAAGTGTATTGTGAGGAATATAAAGTCTTCCGTCACTGTTGCAAAAGAAAAGACAGAGGGGACGGACTAAGAAAATAAAAAAGACTTACAGGCTACTTGTAAAGATGCGTTACGGCTGACTGCTTCTCCCAGGTAGTTTCGGGCCACGCAGACGTACGCTCCATCGTCCGGTTTGCTCCGCCTCCCGTGAACGATCCGGAGGAAGAAAAGCGAGCCGCTGGGTAACAGCATGCGTTGTGAGCGAGGGTTGTCCCGGTCAGTCTCCACCCGCTCGCCATCTTTGTACCACTCCACCGTTGGGGTCGGCCGCCCCTCTGCTTTACAGTTGAGAGTGGCGGGCTCGCCTTTGGAGACGATCAGGTCGGAGGGATGCTCCACAATCCGGGGCGGGAAGTCCTCCTGGCGCAGACGGGATCCTGGAAGAAACAGAGGACATGAAGTTCCTCATGAAAAAGCAGAAACCAGACCAGGGTACCTATGGAAGGGCTAATTTAACCATAAAAGAAACACAGACGACAGTCCATCTTTCAGTATAGCTAGGTCTGCATGTGTTCCGCTAGCGCTTAAATATGTCTCTCACGTGGGAAACCGGAACCTGTTTTCCCCGCCAAAAAATCGTGCAACCAAAGGACGGACACATTTAGAAACCCCTAATCAGCACGAACTACACTTCAAAGACTCAGCGTGAACGGAAGCGTGCCTACACGTACGCTTGGCACCACCATTTGTCTTCTCGGGAATCAGGCATCAGACAGAAGCATATTGACCCATGAACGGGAGGCTGCCTGTTCTCTTCTCTTCTTCCTAATTTGGGATAATTCCTTCCATTTCCTCGTCATTGATTAGTGATCAGGCCTGGTGTCTTGCTCTAAATGGGGCCACAAACAGGGGTTTGTTGTAGAGGGGGCAGTGGCAAACCAGCTCCCGGGAGTACAAGATCTAATCATGCTGATGCTGGAAACTAAAGAGCGACTGCATGTGCAACAAAAGCAGAGCGTGTGGCTGACGGTATTAGTGGAAGGTAAGACCCCCCGAGAAAAAAGCCTTTTTCCTTTCAGCATTGGAGGAGCGACACGTTTGTCACCCGTTCATACTAGGGTGACTAAATAAATGAAGCAGTAATTAACACTCTGACACTGACAAATGGAAAGAGAGATAAAAGATAAACATGGGGACTCCCATCTCACTGTCAAACGCACATTTATTCTTATCTCACTGGAGCATCTGCTTCCCTCGTAATCCACAGACCCCGCCGGCGGCTTCCGGCTGAGGCCACTGCGCATGAGCAGGGCTGGAAAAAACCAGGCCATTTGATTTCTATCAATCTAATTTCTTTAAATCCAATTTGTATTCCAATCTACTGCCGCCGAATGACTTAAACCTCAAGTCTCCATCTGCTCCGAACAGCAGATGCCTCCACCAATGACCTTTCTCTGCCAGAGGAAGACCCACCCGTGTGAGGCGCTGGTACCTTGTGCCGACATCCCTGCCGTCCATCCGACAGAACAAGCCTCGAGTCCATTTTCGGCTTTAGCTCAGACCCTCTCTCTGACTCTAGTTCCAACAAATAGGCTTTCTGTTGCCCTTTTAATGCAATCATTGGTGCTGTGCAATCAAGTGCTCTCTGAGCTGAGGAGAGTGCACTTCACCAGGTCTCAGGGCACATGCTCCAATCAAGATTCGAAACCCCCCTCTTCCCCCCTTTTCCCCAGTTTCCAATAACACCAGTATTACTGTTCACTTGTGTTCTTGACTCATCCACTGCTGGAGGAGAACCAGGAGCAAAATCAAGCTCAGAGACAAATCAGGAAATCGAAGAGGGATCTCTGGGACCAAAGTTGGTTCTTTTCCTTTTCTGCTACTTTCGAACCAGCTTTGGTACAATCCAGTAATGATATTTAACAATAGGCCATTTTTTTTTATTAACCCTTTCCCCATTTTTGGCCCATAACCACAGAAAGCAACAATCAATTTTTCTGGGACAAATTTCCTTTCAGCTTTCAGCACAATCTCTCTGACATCACGCCGCGGCCACACACGAAGACGGGAGGTCTTTTCTCTTATCTTTGTCACATATGTATTCATCTGCACAACAGACGGTCAGGCCTTTGATGATTTTTTTTTTTTTTTTTGGTAATTATTTTTATTGGCTCCCTGGAGAAATCCCACCCTACCAACCAAATCAATATCCACACAGTGAAAAGGGGGGAGGGGTGGTCCCCAGAGAGAAATTCATTATCCCGTAAAAGAGGCGTCTGCTTATCACAGGTAACCAGTGGCAACCAGAGAACAGGGCGAAAACTTTCAGTCAAAAAGTTGAAGAAAAGAGTATCTTTACATTGACCACGGCAGGCTGTTCAAGGCGGGTGTTGTCTTTAGGAACCTTTGGGCTCTACAAAGGCACCACGCTACAAAGAGATGAATAAATAACGAGGGGAAAAAAGAAGAGAAAAGAAAACCTCAAAGACATTTCAGAATTAATGAATTATGTATCCCAACCACGCTTCCCCTTCGGAAATCCATATTTCCAAATGCTTTTTCGGCTTCCCCTCGACCTCCCACTCCATCTCCCTGTCTTATTCACTTGCTCCCCGTCCTGTTACATCCTGCCCTCGCTGTGAGGATGACAGAATTATATCCGTCATGTCATCAAAAGGGAAATGGTAGGCAGCATCGGGGGCTTGAGGGGGATGGTGGTGGTGGTGGCGGTAGAACGGTGTTACCAGCCATCCTTGCCTCTGCAATGACCTGCTGTGACACTCGTGAGAGGCACGCTCGGCACACAAGATTCATCTCCTTTACAGTGGGCTGTCAGTGACTTCACAGCCCACCCCCTCTCCTGCCCCCACAACCCAACACCAGACATTCAGCTTGGAGGATGCAGTGAAGTGGGGAGGCTACAGCTGCAGAAATGATCCTCGCTGCCCCTCACACATGATGGTAAGAGCCCAGTTGTGCCACATCTCAGTGTTGGGCCGTACCTGGGGTTAAACCTGCTACCCAGGGGTCATAACCTGACATTAATTCTCACCACAGTCGCTCTACATCACAGCTACTCTGTCCCTCGTTGCCAAACTGGGCTCTGCTGGTCTATTCCCAGCGTGGGTTCCTGCTGTTTGCAGTCTGTGGCACAGTGGATCCCATGGTGACTCGAGTGTAATAAGTTCATGATCTGTTCAGTTCACCGAGACAGAAGAGTCATAACCTCCACTCTGCCCCCCCGCCCCAGAGGTTTACGCTTCTGTTTTTTTTCCTTTATTTTATCTATTGTTAAGGTTATCACTGTTAAGAGTTTAATGTTGTAAAATAGAGCCGTGTTTACCATGAAGTGTTCTTCACTTGTATAGTGAGTAGTTAGTGAGTGAGTTAGCTAGCGAGCTAATACGATGAGTTCCACCTCAGTGACACTCTGCCCCCAGCCCCACATCCTGACTCGGGTTACAATCTATATTCTGAAAGCAAACACAGGGGTAATTTTAGGGGCCACTCTCAACATTTCAGTGAATCTCTGCTTGCCTCCAACATCAGATAGAATTCCAGTCAGTGTATTTCAGGCAGTAGTGTGACAGGGTCGTATTGACTCTGCATCCATGTATTTGCCCTCTCCCTTGCATGCACTCAGAATACATAAATAGACTGTGGGAAACAGAATATCAGATAACTCACTCATATAAAACAACAGATTTACATTGCTTGCATTTCAATGACTTCAAATCTATATTTTTAATTTGTAAGCTCTTCATTATTCTATCATTACCAAGGATCAGTCTGGTCTGGAGCTGGAAGAAAAGATAAAGGTGCATCTGGGCTTTTACTGAATAACAGCAACCACCATTCCGAACTGCTGGGACACGACTTAAGCCATTAAACTGCATATAATGCAAAGAAAATGATTTTCAAAGCCAGTGCCTTCATGCATGTAGCTCTCTGCAGACCCCCACCTTCTTCAGCCTTCTGTGTTTTCCACCAAATCCTTCTGAAGCAACGGAAGGATTTGTCTTCTGTCAGCCTTTCAGTTCAGATCAGTTGTCACAATAGTGAAAATTCAGCTTTTCCTCCAGAAGTGTGGATGTTTTGGGAATTTTGCAATATTTCACAGCGCCATCGCACTTCATCAAATCAGCTGCTTCTCCCTCAAGCGTTTTTTTTTTCTTCCAAACTTAAATCATAATCCACCACAGTAGATTTAACAAACCAAAATAAATGCGTGAGGAGAAGACCATCTGGTTACCATGACGCGCTGTTTTGGGGGATGAGTGGATAACTGATACACTGCATGTCAGAAGAAAGCCCCCACGTGCAGCCACTTCTGTGCTCTCTTGGCCCCACGCAAAGAATAAGAAGTGTAACCAAAAGGTAACTGACAGGCCAGGAAAGCAGAGCCGGGTAATGAAATGGCACTCACAGCTCGCTGTCGGTGTTTAAGGTACAAAACACCAAGTCGGGAGATATATTACATTTCTATCCCATCTGACACCTGTTCTGCTCTGGCTCAGGCAACAAGATTAAAGGTGATCAATGCAAGCGGATGGAGGACTTATTCACTCAACCTGGGTCCATAAATCCACTCAAAATCAGAAAACAACTGACTTGATTGTTATAAATGAGAGACACATTCACTCACGCACACACACACACACACACACACACACACACACACACACACACACACACGTGTGATAGCTGACCCCTAAATGACAAACAGTCGTGAGCGGCTCTCCTGAAAAATCACCAGCATCCAGAAAAGCGAGACTGGTCCAGTGGTGCGATTAAGACTCTCTTCCTAGTTGCAGCAAGGATTTGTGTTCAGCAGGTGAATAGAGATTTAAATCCCAAGTTTTGACTTGAAATTATCGTTAGAATGTCTCAGCAGAATCTGCTGAAGCTGTGTTCTGTAGGGTTTAAATAAACAGGGTGAGCACTTCTTTCTTATTTCCACTGAACCTCGCTCCGAGCTGTCATGGCTGCGCAATCAAAAGCACGGCCATGGACGCAGATGCCGGAACGAGGCAGTTAATTCACTACTTCCTCCGCGGTGATCGGCGTAAGAGCGGTGCTGGGCTGACGCTCCATATGACGGCTGTGCGCTTTGCTGTCACGCCCCCCCCACCCCCACCCCCACCCCCCACCCTCCATCCTTCTCCAGGCGGACAGACAGCTCATGCATTTTTTATAAGCGGGCCTGACCTCGCCTTTAAGACGCCAGAGAGAGGCGCACGCCGGACCGTGACCTGAAAATCACAGAGTTGGTCGGAAAGGTAACAGACGCTTCCTCAGACCTGGCGTCGCGACTCGAAGATGCTGATGACACAAACGTGAGGTCGTTACAGCCGCTAACAGAGAAAGTTTGTATCGGCACACTGGTATGTCCCATTGATCAATACGAGTCTAATCAGCAGGGATTATACAACACACAACTGTCAGTCCGTCTAAAACCATTTAATCTGCCTTCGGCAAACAGAGAGACTCAGGTTCGCGAGGCAGGATGACTGTACATGTATGGAGGGGCCTGGCGGGCTGAGCACAGGTGTGTATTCTGCAAGCACAGGTGTTTGAGACAGGTGAAGGCCCTGACCACCTTATTTGCCTCGCTCCTCCTCCTCCTCCTCCTGCTCCCACTCCTACCTGCGCACAGAGGCACCGACTATCCTGCCATCACAGGTGCGCCACAGCCAGCCGCTGTTTGAATTCCACCCACATGACCAGCGTCAACGGCGGACAGTTGAGCTCTTGTAAATTAAAAGAAGGGCTTGGAACATGGCGAGGAAGATGGAAAATCTTAAACGTCATGGAAGGAAAGCGATTTGTCCTGATCATTTTAGCCCCAAACCTCTTCCTGGACCTCATCCTTTTGTAGGCTTTTGGTCCTCTAGGTGAAAACATTAAAGGCATTACTGTGTTTCCCGCTCCGTAAATGTCAGAGGTATGCTTGGCTGAGCCTTAATAAAGTGGAGGTAATGCAGGAATAAGTGGTTCCGCGGCCGCAGCATTCTCCCAGCCCTCTAACAAAATCAGTCTGCTGCGTCGCCTGACATTTTCCACCTTGCTCCTGCGTTAGGCCGACGTGACGGTATTAACCAATGCCATGGCAGAATATAAAGTGGCGGCCAATCCTTTTATATTTGTGTGATCGCAGGCCAGGCCTTTGCTTTTAAAATGAAATATGCAGAGATTAAAATCTCTTCTGTCCTGGCATAAGTGCTCACAGTTGATGCTGCTGAAATATGAGCCACATGCTAGCCAGACCTGGCTGTTAAAATATCACAAGAGCTGACAAGCCCACCTCTCCGGTACAGTAAAAACACATCTCTCCCTCTCACTCTCTCTCTGCCATCGTTCTCTGGGTGAGCGCTCATTTCATTCTGTGCTTCATCCTCTTCCACTCACAATCACCGTCTCTGTTCTTACCCTCCACTCATCTCTGATGTTGATCAGACAGTAAACACCAGATGCTGAGAAAGACGGCCTGGGATGAGCCCCTCGCCCCCTCAGATCATCGATGAGGGCTCACCAGGAGCAGGGAAAGGAATAACGCAATTACAAAAACGCTGCCTAAATGCAGAACAATCACACTCTGGCAGGCATTGCAATAGTTTGAATGCGACGACTTGAGCCTGCTTCATCTCTCACCTCGACGGCTTTAATCTGGGTTTATTTTAAACCTCTTTCAGGACAATCAACAGAGCCGCTTGTTCCGGGGTACTTTTTTAAAATAAAGGGAAACTGATTACACCAATTTTCTGTCTCATCATTACTGACAACGACCCTGCTAACAGGCAGCGGTCAGCACGCCACTGAGGTCAGTGGTGAACCCAAGCGATTGCCTGCAGGGTCTTTTAGGGAGATTTGAGCCACCCTCGCGATGAAAGTAAGACCATCATGTAAATGAACACAGGACAACTCAGAACAGCCCCGGGTCAGAAGTGCATGTCTACTATGCAAAGTATGTTATAATCCCGCTTAGAAAGCCGAAGTTTAAGAGATAAACAAACAGCTGCTGACTGATGGCTTCTCGGAAACCTATTTTATTATTAGTTTTGCAAAGTGTGGCGACCCATTTTCAGATCTCTCCCAGGTTTTAGTACTATCCCCCTCTCTTCCTGGCACCAACACCCACATCAGCCTGTTTTCCCCAGCCGCTCCCTCTCCACCGATCCTCCTCTTTCTTCCACACTGGCTACATTAATCACAGCACACTAAACAGCCACTGACGCCATTCACAAGACTGGGCTTTGTTGGTGATGCTGCCCGCTCAGTGCAACTCCAGACTTTTTTGTCTGTCTAAGTGGACTCTTAGAGGAAGCCCCTCCCTCTCTGAGGACACACAGATTACCTAAAAAAAATTTAAAAGAAAGTGCTGGGTGATGTGTGTTTTCTGTAGCAACGGAGGGGGATTGCAAGTGGAAAAAAGGATGGTGTGGAGAAGGATTGGGAGGATCCACTGCTCCTAAGGAGTGGTGCACCCTCTCCTGCTGGACAGCTCGCAATGCCATCAGCTACTGCTTAGCAACCAGTGGGATTGGCTTAACATAATGAAAGATGCACAAAAAGGAACAAGAAAGCATTAAGAAAAAATAATGTATCCAAATCCTGAACAGGAAATACAGAAGACAGAAAGGCGGCTTCAGCCCCCGAAACTCGCAGCTGTGAGGAACAAAAGCAGGAGCTGGCAGGTGAAAGAAAAGGAAAACGGGGCCTCCGAGGCTTTCCAAATCAGAGACATCAACAACAACTCGGCTTTACATGCCGCTAACAACAGGCGGCGAGTGTGTGTGAATCATCACTCGCGCGGCGCTGATGTGTTGTGTCAGTCTGTGACTGGTCAACATTGTTGTTCTCACACTGTGACCATGATCCCAGGTTTGTCTCCGCACTCCTTCACAAGAGCCAAATGTGGAAAAAGGTGTGTCAGATACCGAAGCTGCAACTTTAAACAGGAAAAACAGGAAGATTGGCGCATTTTAAACCCCCTGTGCTGTAGTGCCACCACCATTACACCAGATGTGGGTCTGAGTGATCACCACCCAACCTTTTTAATGACCTCCGTAAATCCAAATGGGGGGAAAGCATGTGTAGCTGTTGCACTGAAGGCCAGTGAATCCCAGCAAACAAGGGGGAGAAATGCTGATTTTGCACCGGGAGGCAGATTAAACAAAGCTTCAGGCTGCAAAAAATTATGCAGTGTCTGTGTCCTTCCCATCAATATTAAAGTTTAATCAAACAAATGGGAATAATAAAGTGGAGCACTGTCCTAGCCTGGATTTAAGCCGGCTTACAATGAGCAATCACGGCAGAGAAATCCTAAAAAAAAAAAAAAAACCCTCAAATGACCACAGCGGTGTGGTTTAAACCAGTGCAGAGGCGTTTTGACGCAACACCTGCAAGCAAGTCAGCCCCCGCAAACGCCTTTAAAGACTTTTTATTCAATTAAACTCTTTCTGCAAGACTGCGCACAATGTTGTTCTAAAACAGTGCTGTGGACGTCTGCATCTAAGAGAAATTGATTAAAAAAAACAAAAAACAAAACAAAACTGGTAAATAGCAACAGCTACCTTTGAAGTTATACAACTAAAACATCGTGTTGAGGTTGAAACTGTGCTTCAGCGCTGTTCCATTAGGAGCATAATCTGATCTTATTTATTCATTAAACTTAACAATACTTACAATTTATAATTGTGCTTTAATTAATCAAAAATGGTATGAAATGAAATGCATATTAACGTAGGCCTTGAGCAGAACGGGATTTTCAATAAAAATCCTTTAAGAGGCTTGGCACGAAAACGCATGTAAAACAACTTACCATCAACTTGAAAATACAGTAATCCACCAACAAGGATGAACGCTAGCGGACCCATTCTGGCATATTAAACATCCACTGCGGACACGGGGAATCCTGAAACTAAATGCAGACCAAAAACAAAAACAAACAAAAAAAATGTCCAAAATGACTGACTGAGTCTATTCCGCGTCACCCGGAGTTTGGTTCAGGTCCTACTGACTCAGAAAAGACAGTTCCAATGTCCAACATCTGACAGGATCCATTCCGCAGCCTCACCGGGATCTTCTCGGGGCATTCATATCCAGCAAACCCCCTGAAACCAAACTCTTCAAGTGTTGATCCGCGTCTTTTACTCCCCAGGTCGGTCCGGTACGCGTGTGAGACCAGCGCTCAGCGGAAACACGCGTCCTCCTGCGCGGGGTCTGGGCTCCTCGGGACGCGTCTCTGTCCAATCTTCAGCGATGTCTCCACGCTTCAACACATGGTTCCGCCGACTCCGCGCCTGGAAACCTGCCTCCAACTATCGGGCATTCCCACAAAGTAGTTTCATTCAAACGGAAGCCAGCCTCCAAACCACACATGTGGTTTGCGTGGGATAAAGCGTTGCAAATGTCATGGTGCAGGGCACTTCCACATCTTCCTTCCCCAGCTCAGCTTTTTTCTTTTTCTTTTCTTTTCTTT
>BJFM01002832.1:13762-25527 GCA_016586285.1 Arothron firmamentum
CCACCACCACCTCCACCGCCACCACCTGCCCTCCTTTTACAGTTCCTGTGTGAACCCCCTCCCGTAGAGAAGCGGTAGCGTCCTCCGCAGGGGTCGCCCTCCTCTTCAGGTAGAAAAGCACCATCACCTTCTCTTTGTGCTGAATCCAGTTAGGGTCTACATTCCTTGGTGAAACATGTGACCCTGTGCTGCCCAAAAACCTTCCACACTCCTGTTTTTCAGTCTTTTCAAATTTATTTTCCTCATTTTGTTATCATTTATCGGCATAAATACTCCAGAGAAAGAGAAACTAGAACTTTCGGTTCTTTTAATGTCAGAAAATATAGAAAACTACAGAACAGAAGGAACTACTAGTGTCTTCTATAAAAATCAGAGGGAAGGTTTTAAAAATGAAAAGATCTTTGTATCCTCAAGTCCTGAAACTGGTCCCCTGTCTGGCTGAGGTTTCTGCCGGGACCCAGAATGCATCACTTCACCGGCGCTCGATCCGTCTCTCCTTCACAGAGTCGATAATCAACGCCTCCGAGCACGCCGTGCTTCCTGTGGAAGGCGACGTTCTCATGCTGCAGTGCAACCTGACCAACATGCACGGCTTCCACCAGGAGAGCTTCTGGATGAAGAACGGAGAGGAGATCCCGGACACGCGCACCACTAACAGAAACACCGAGTACAGGTCTGTGCGCGTGCACGTGCGCCTGTGTGTGTGCGTGTGTGTGTGTGTGTGTGTGTTGGCAGCCTGGCGGCTCACGTGACGCCTTTTCTTCTCTGCAGACTCAACAAACCCCGAGGGGACGATGCTGGAGCGTACATGTGCGTCTTCACCTTCAAGGATGCTCCTCCCGCCAACGCCTCCATCGAAGTCAGATGTAGGTGTTGATTTGTCAGCTCCGGGGCTCTGCGTCAGCTGCGAGGCCACCTCATAGATGTGGCCGCGTTTTTAAAAAAACGGCCCGGGCGGCCTTGAGCCTCATCTGCTCGGTCAAGCGAGGAGCCGTGACTCCGAGCGGCCGCGCTGGCTGCCGCCCTTGACACCTTGGTCGCACCCACGGCCGGCTCAGCGGCAGCAGATGGCGTCTTGTTTGTCTGATGGCGAAGGATTACGGTGAAATCTGGTCAGCCTTTTCCACGGTCGCGTGTCCCGCTGTGGAAGAAAAGGGGATTTTAGGAGCATTTGCTTGCGATAGAATTAATTGGTATTTAAAATTTTCCTGGCTGCTGCACGGCTGAAAATGACGTGTTTGCAACATCATTAGATTTTTTTTCCCTGCTGGTTTTCAGATTTTTCTATCTTATTTGCTGCGTTTATTCGCAGGTGTTCTTGCGAAGCGCTTTTCCCCCTGCAGCAGCTTCTGCTTCTTCCTGGGTTTTTTTTTTTAAGCTTTCGTTGAGCCTCACGGTGGAACTTTTACTCTGTTGCAGCTGCTCCGGAGATCACAGGCCACAAGCGCAGCGAGAACAGGAACGAAGGGCAACAGGCCAGCCTCTACTGCAAGTCAGTGGGGTATCCCCACCCCGCCTGGAGCTGGCGCCGCTTCGACAACGGCGCCTACAGGGTTAGCGACGCAGGATGGGAAGTGGCGCCCAAGGTCGGAAAAGGTCGCGGCTTTGACGCGTGGTTTCTTTTCCCTCGGTAGGAAATTGACAACTCGAGCGGACGCTTCTTCATCAGCAGCAAGGACAACTACACCGAGCTCCACATCTCCAACCTGGACATCGGTCTGGATCCGGGCGAGTACCAGTGCAACGCCACCAACGTGTACGGCAGCCACGAGGAGAAGTCGGTGCTGAGGGTCCGCAGCCACCTGGCCCCCCTGTGGCCCCTCCTCGGGGTCCTGGCTGAGATCATCATCCTGGTCATCATCATCGTGATTTATGAGAAGCGTAAGAAGCCAGAAGATCTGCAGGACGGTGAGTCGGCAGAGGTGGACCGGAGCTTCGTTTTCCACCTTTGATTGAATTTCAGTCCTTGGTCAGTGTCACGCTGGAGTCACCCCACCCTCTGCTACACCCTCATTCAATACTTCAGCCTGGTGACCCTGTAGGCAGACGCTGGCAGGAGGTCACACCCTGTCAGGACACTTTCACCCCTTTAACATTCAGGAGACACATGATGCTGCAGTGTCCTGGAGGTGAGGGGAACCTGCCGCGTCCATACTGATGCGAGCCTCGCCGCAGGACGGCCATTTAGCTGTGGGACCTGTGTCCTGGGGACGGTCTGTCCGTCTGCAGGAGTTTAGAGGCGGCGTCCCGTGAATTATGCAGCAATGGCGTTGGCATGACCTTCTGCTCTCAAACCGAATACCAAAAGGTGTCGCATGCTAATTCAATGCAACACGCAGCCATGACTGACAGCTCAGAAGCGTCGGTGAAGAAAACAGGATGAAATGATCGTTGCGGCTGTGAAATGATCAGAAACAGGCCGTCAAAAATGAGTTCACACCGAGAAGCTGGTGTGAGTCACACAGCAGAGCCTCACGCTGAATGGTAATTACATAATCATGCATATATTTGCTGCCTGTCTGTAGATAAGGTCAGCTTCGCAGGTGAATATTTTAACAGGTTGATGTACTATCTCCCCCCCCCCCACCCCCGCTCCCCTTTCCCCGCAATTGCATAACCCAAACGGTGCTCGTGGTAAGTGTGAGACTTTGCATGCTTCATGAATCAGCGCACCAGCCTCATCTTCCGCCGGCTCTCATCACAGTTCACATTTTCAGAAGCTGGTAGATGCAGTTCAGACGTGTTTGGAGGATTCTATCTTTAACGGCATGCGAGTCAATGCGGATGTTTCTGGAAGATCTTAGAGTGAACAGCAGCTGCTCGTCTGTGCATGACAACAGAGTGTTGTTTTAAATAACTATCACGTGTGTTTCATGGGTCTAAGTTGCCCGGTGTGTGTTGGTGAGGGTAGTTTCTCTGCAGCATGACCGAGTCCTGTTTCTTTATTCCGTCACTTCATCGTAACATACAGAACGATACAGCAGGACCAGGTCACCTTGTGCTGGTCCTTGCTGCCCTTTCATGCAGCCATTTTAGTTCTAAAAAAAAACCAACAACAACCCAAAACTAACTTCTTTACTGTGTTTTGGTCTTCATTTCTCCATGTTTTTCGCTTGTCGCTTCAGATGACGACCCAGCTGGACCCATGTAAGTATTTTACCGTTTGTTTCTTTTCTGTTGTTGAGACTTAAAATGTTGCACTAATGAATAATCTCCGAAGTGGACTGGTTTAGATCAGTTGCTTCTGCAAGACTTTAAAGAACATACAGGAAGAAATTTTCCAATTTTGGTCCAAATTGCACATTGTGAAATGATGGTGTTTGTTGTTTTTGTCTCCATCAAAGGAAAACGAATTCAACCAACAACCACAAAGACAAGAACCTCCGTCAGAGGAACACGAACTGAGCAGCCTGCCTGCTGAGTGAGTATTCAATTATTAAGAAAAGGACGATTAATAATTTCTGTTTGTGCGCTCGTGGCCGCGAATCACAATGTGCGCAGCCATATGTCGCGATGACTGAAAAGCAGAACTGTTTCCTCTGCCTTTACAGGTTTCATCGTAACTGTATTGACCATATGAAGGTAAAGAAGAAGGGGATCCATACCAGTTGTTAATGGGATTTATCAGCCATTAAATGTATGGTTGTGGAGGGATTAAGTGAGGCCTTATAAGTTTGTTATGTGAGGTCAGGAGGTTCTCAAACCATTATGGGATTGTAAACACCATCATCACCATCATCATTGTCTCTGCATGCAGTTGTGACATTTTTTATTTTTCTCTCTTAAACACTCATTTTAATATTTTTATTACTTCTATGATAATGCATGCGAGATGTTGACCTTCTGTTTGAAGGAAGACTTTTTTCCCCTCTTTTTTGTTTGTTAAAGTGGCTTCATGTAGATATTCTGTGTGTTTTAGAGTAAAAGAAAAGGCAGCGTAGAAGGAAATGCCACCATGATCTGGTATGACGGCTGTGTATAGTTTTATCATTCAGCTGCATCCTTTTATCAGACAATATTTATTGCATTTAAAGGGCTTTGCAATGTCCCTCTAATTTTGAACAAGGTTTACTTTATTGTATGTACTGTATCTGTTAATCAAAATACCTATATATAAGATTTGCATTGATATCAAGATTGTTCATATTATGTGATGCACTTAAATGTTGAGAATAATGAAGAACATATAGGAGATCTGTATTAATAATTGCAAAACATTATTTTATAATCATGTGTATTGTACAGCATGGCTATTACCCTATGCAATTATTATTTATATCAGTATATTTTAGAATCATTGCAGCTTTTGATCTTTCTGTGGAAAAAAAAAAGCTTTAAACTAGTAGGATCACTGTAGAGCGTGGACACAGCTGCATGACCTCTCCCCAGCTGCAGAACAAGCCCACTTCAGGACTGACACATGTGAAGCCGACTGCAAGATCCCCACGCATTTTTAAGAATAAATACATACAAAAGAAATTGTGTATTGGTGTGTAACTTCTTGTTTTTGCGCCCACATTTTGTCCCATAACACGGCAGTGCGATTCCATGCAATAAACACAAACACGGGGAACTACGCCACCTAGCGAGCTGTAGCGTTCAACACCTTCAATGCCTCCGTTAAAAACACAAGATGTTACTTTGTCCACATATTTTCGCTGCAGTGATTTTCTGCAGAGGTCATTAAGTAACCTGCTTGTTAATCCAACATTTTCCCCAAACAGTTGTCAGCAGCACACGTATAATTTGGGGATTTTTTAAAAGTTGCAATTGAACAGTTTAACGACAGGGGGCGCCCGGTGCTTAGATTTCAGTGCTGCATCAGTACTGGACCAACCTGTTCTGTATTTGTGTATTTGTGATGACTGAAACGAATCCTAAAGAAGACAAATCACACCCTATTCCACAGAGATGTAGTTTACTCTGTCCATTAAGTCATGGAAAAAAATTAAACAGCGACATCGCAAAGGAGCAGCGTATTAGCGACAGTGTCATCATCAACAAAATGCAAACAAAGGTCACTGGAGATGAAATATACATGAATCTATGTTTATTTTTACGAATCTTGGGGGGGAAAAAAAATCCAAAATAGAAGAAACAGCAGTCCCACACAAAAGAAGATCTGCTTATTTTGATGTGCTGAAAAAGAAAATGATCTAAATGATTAGCCGGATTGTGGGAAA
This sequence comes from Arothron firmamentum, assembly GCA_016586285.1. Taxonomy (NCBI): domain Eukaryota; kingdom Metazoa; phylum Chordata; class Actinopteri; order Tetraodontiformes; family Tetraodontidae; genus Arothron; species Arothron firmamentum. The sequence continues at coordinate 18,946 of BJFM01002832.1, forward strand.
ATCAGCTTTCATCAAACAACACCCATTAAAATTATGAGCGGTTTGGCAGAAGCTGCTGGCTGGCAAAACAGAACAACACAAAGAGCTGCCAGCACCTTCATCATCAATTACATGATGTGGTGAGACTCTGCCAGGATTCAAGCCGCAGAGTCTCAAAAAGTGGAAACAACAGACTCCTCTTTTCCAATTAAATCTTTCGTGCTGTGGAGGTAAAGTTCCTCTTAAGAAGAACAACCTTGGTCCTTGTTTCTGTCAGTTCTTGTTGAACCAGTAAACCCGTCCTCCGGGGCGGGTCGAGCGCATGTGCCAACTCCATAGATCAGCCCCATCAATGTTCACGTTATTAGAAGGCGGGAGGCTGATGGAGCTGTGATGTCAGCGACCCCAGCATGCAGCTGCCGGCTGCGTGCATGTGTCATCACCTTGCACTGACAGAGAGCTCAGATATTTTGGGGGCGGTGGAGACCGCGTTTTGTCATTGAGGCGCTCAGCATCAGCAACAGCAGCTTCCATCCACTCCGGCTCGTCCGACACCAGGCGCGATGCTCTCCTAAACACGCGGCGAGGTCACCCGTTTCCACGCGCCTTTGCTGATTTTTGAGGCATCCGTCTCGATGTTTGGACCGGAGGAGAGGAGCACGTCCCAAGTGTCAACGAGACAACCTGTCCTGCAGATGCGCCGTCACAGTTTTGCCTCCGGTGGCACTCCGAGTGTGTGAGGTTTATGATTCATCCCTCTGCTTACTCCTCTTCTCATCTGTTCAGAAATGGAGAGATTACAGTCTTCCATGCGCAAGCGGCTCTACAGCCTGCCGCAAAACATTGGACAAAAACCCTTCGTGGTTGACGAAGGGGACAACGGCGACAAGGACACTAAGAGGAAAAGTATTCGGCTAAAACATTTGTCCTCTCCGTCTCCTGCAAGCAGCTGCAGGAGCATCGAGGAGGCCAGGAGCGAGGACCTGGAGAGGGACGTCACTGTCAAGACCAACTTGAACGGGGACTGCCGTTTTTTCCGGGGCAGCATCTCCTCCATCACCGGGAGGCATCCCCCCGGGTCGGACCCGGCGGAGCAGCAGCGTCTCATCCCCGCGGCTGACGTGGGTGTCAGCGAGAGTTTCGAGGAGGGTCCCGCCGCCCAGCAGCGTGCGACCTGCGGGCTGAGCGGCGCGACCGGGCAAGCGTCTGCGTTTGACCAGCCGGGTTTCATCAAGCTGGAGGGCACGGAACAAATCATACCCGAGGATGACCGCCTGTACCAAGCCGGCTTCATGCACCGGCAGTTCGGGGCGATGCTCCAACCGGGAGTCAACAAGTTCTCGCTGCGGATGCTGGGGAGTGAAAGGGCCGTGGAGCATGAGCGAGAACGCGTAAAGTCTGCTGGCTTCTGGATAATCCACCCATACAGTGATTTTAGGTAATCTGAAAGCCCTGCAAAGCAGCGCTAGCGTATCACAAAAAAAGTAGAGCCCGCCACACATTTGGGGCGTTTTTCAGTTTTAAATAGAAATATGACTGAAGATTGCAGACAAAAGGATGGAGTCAGTTCATCCCTGACATCACGGACATAAGGTGATCAGCACCAGCATGTTAGGGGTCCAGTGATTTTTCATGATAGATCTGTGCAAAATGTCAAGATGAACGCACGGCGTTTAACAGATGTTTAGCTTCACGTGTGACAACAGTCAAGGCTTTCCTCACATTTGATGGGACAAAGACTTGGCTGCATAAAAATCCTCTTATAATACACAATGGCAGCCATATTATACCACGTCGAATGTAAATATAAGCCCCTTTTTACTTGGCCTAGAAAAGTATATGTGCTTGGGATTTATTTCTTATAAAACTGCAGTATAGATACAGAATATAGATAATTGTGTATTACTTTATCATACATGCGTCTTTATTTTTGTATGCATGCACGCAGCATAAAAACACTCTATTTATCACAACACCAAAGGATTTTTATGACATTTAACCTTGAGGCTGACTGTCATCATATTTTCACTGACCATCTGAATGCTGGTGCATATCACTGGAGGTCCCCCCCCCCCACTCATCTGAATTACACTTTTTTTTTTATGTAATTTAGCGAGAGAAGTGGATTATGGAGAGTGCAGCATGGGCTTGGAAATGGGGTAATCAAAATAGGGTAACATGAACAGTGGAGATATTAGAAGCACACATCAGTGGAGATTATACAGTACAATTAGTCTAATGGAGCAGAGATGGTGTGCACATGGAGGAGATACACCACAACACACACACATACACACACGAGAGAGAGAGAGAGAGAGAGAGAGAGAGAGAGGGGGAGAGAGAGAGAGAGAGAGAGAGAAAAGAGATTGAAATAAAATGATGTGAGGAATCAGGACATCCAGATGTTAACTTTGTGTTTTATATGATGTGTCATAATATCGTGGGTCACACGCTGTCTGATTTTGGCCTCTGGGGATGAGCGCTTTATCCTGCAGATCACATTTCATGTTACAGGTGTAAACCTTTGCGCCATTAAAAGGTATATGGGTCATTTTTGGCTTACTGAGGCATCCGTCCTAATCCAGAACGCAGTCCGCGACCCGCTGACGACCGCGGTTGTGCGTGAGCTCAGCGCAGCGTCTCCTCCTCATGAGCGACTTCTGTCCTTCATTGAAGACCTCCGTGGATGCAGCCACGGCCGCGCCGCGCTGACATGCCGCACAAATGTGGTTAATATGATTGCTGGTTGGCCTGAAACCCAGTACAGGTGTGTGTTAAGCCACTGAGCCACAAGCAGGCTGCTGTGCTTCAGCTGGGCTCTGGCAGTAAGAGATAAGTATCTCCAGTGCAAACGTGATCCCCTTTTCAGCTGTCCTGATTGATCTAAGCTCCTTTCACCATTTTAAGCCTTTTTGTGTTCACTTTGGTTGCAACTCCGGCTCTTTGTGCTGCCATGGTCTTTAGGGCCGTTACACTTTGACCCAAATATTGCAAGATCCCACTCTGGACAAACGGAGGTCCCGAGATGGCACGGTTGTCTGCTGCCTTTTGATGGTAACACCAGATTACACAAGTCTTCCTGCTCAGCCAATGAGCAAGACGGACAGCCTACAGGGGACAGCAATAATGCACCGTCTCATGCAGACCTTTTTTTTTTGTGCTCCAGCTGTTCCGCAGCACAAGCGATGTGCGCAAAGCAGTAATGCTAACTACTCAACATCTGGCTGATGGGGGCTGGCTTTCCTGAGATGACATGGATTCCCAGGAGATAACAGTAGATTTAGTTGCCAAGGGGAAGTGCAATTAGGACCAGTGTGTCAGCACAATGACAGAGGAGTGCAAGCGCTTTGTTTGGCAAAGTAAAAGCAGAAAGCCGATTACGACAAATGGCCACTCTGCTCTCACTGGTCTCTTTTTTGATGTCCTCTGAAGGTCCAGTGGAAGAAGGTTTGCAGCACCAGGTGGCCAGAGGCCAGAGGCACCAGAGGCCAGGTGTCAGTAAAAGACACTTCCTGCTTTCGTCCAAAATGAAGCCAAAGCTTTATAACTTCTTGTCGCTCGGCAGATTGCTAATGGACTTCTTTAAGCACGGGGCGCGCAGTCGCAGGTTAACGTTCTCCATATCTTGGCTGACCTTGTCTTGGCAGGGGTGCTCCAGTCTGCTCCAGCAGTCAGGGGGTGACTGCAGGGATGCCGGACAGTCCCTCTGGCCATCTAATGCCGTTATTGTGGCTATTTGGCTTGATGTGCACGCTATTACTACACACAGATTAGATTTTCATGCCAACCTCATCGAAAAGGTGGAAATTCTCTCATCATTTCACTATATTGGCTTGACAGAGAAAAGGAGCTCAAAATAGCTGCTGTTGTCATTCCATTAGTGGTTCTGGTTTAAAATACAATTTAGAGCTTAATTGCACCTAAAGGCAGTTCATTTTCAATTAAAGGGAGTATTAAAGCCTTAGAGGTTTACCGAGTTGTGTAAATCAATATTTACCTCCTGAGCAATGAGTTCCAAGAGCTGAAAGCAGCACAGAATCACAGAAGCATTGTTGTGTCATTATTTCTCTGTTGGTTTCTGCTCCAGCAGCTTGTTTGCATCCTGGCTGCACATTTGCTGGTGAAACCACCCACAGGGCTAAATTTACAGAGTGCAAAGCGACCACACATGAATTTCCATTCACAGTTCTCACATGGAGCTTCAACTATGCAGCACAATGTCAGGAGGCGCTCACACCAAAGTCTTCAGAAATCAGAATCTGCTCCAGAGGCGTTTCCTTTAGAATGACACATGAATGTGAGGCTGCTAATGCATCACTCTGATTCTAGAAGTTCAAAGCTCTCCATCTTCTCTTCCTCTCCCATTGATTTCGATCTTATTTCCATGTCTGAAACAATAAAAAAAAAAGAATGAATAATATCATTCATCTCTCTAGGTTCTACTGGGACCTCACCATGCTGCTGCTGATGGTGGGAAACCTCATCATCATCCCTGTGGGCATCACCTTCTTCAAGGACGAGCACACGCCGCCCTGGATCGTCTTCAACGTGGTTTCCGACACCTTCTTCCTCATGGACCTGGTCCTCAACTTCCGAACGGGCATCGTGAAGGAGGACAACACGGAGATCGTCCTGGACCCACAGAAGATCAAGATCAAGTACCTGAAGAGCTGGTTCATGGTGGATTTCATCTCCTCCATTCCCGTGGACTACATCTTCCTCATCGTGGAGACGCGCATCAACTCGGACTTTTACAAGACGGCTCGGGCGCTGAGGATCGTCCGCTTCACCAAGATCCTCAGCTTGCTGCGACTGTTGCGTCTCTCCAGACTTATTCGCTACATCCACCAGTGGGAAGAGGTCAGTCCTGCAGGAACAGATCCCCCAGCACAGAATGACAGTTTTTAAACTAATTTTCTCACAACTTCACTGAAAGCCAGGGTCCAGATGCTAAACAACGAGAATATTGTGCCAGCCAGTTAAACGACCCTGAGCACAGGAGCAGCTTTCCACTGCTCTTTTTAAAGGGACACACACTAATAATTCTTATTCCTAAGAAACCAAGAGCATTTTAAAGCTGCACAGTTGATTATTGTAGTTTTATTTTAGTGCCCAAATTACTCAATGTTAGATATGTGACTGCATTTTCTCATTGTTTTCATTCAAAGTAAAGCGGTCGTCCCTGCAGGATATTAATGTTGCTTACAGATGGTTACACAACAGTGAATCAGCCTCTGGTGGCCTATAGAAGATTAAGAACAATGCGATCTCTCCGACATCTACTGTATATTTCAAATCCTCTGATCGCATGAGCGAAATTGTTTACATTTTCTAGCTTGATTTACAAAGACAAGTCAGTATGTTTCAGGCCCATTAATCATAATCGGTCTCCCAGGTTTTCCACATGACCTATGACCTGGCCAGTGCCATGGTGCGCATCATGAACCTGATCGGGATGATGCTGCTGCTGTGTCACTGGGATGGCTGCCTGCAGTTCCTGGTCCCCATGCTGCAGGACTTCCCTCCTGACTGCTGGGTCACCAGAAACAAGATGGTGGTAGGTGGATTATTCATCAGGCGGCAACCAAATATGTGCACGCACATGTATATTTAATCACCATCTCACTGTAACGGATCACTTTTTTTTTCTTAAAAAAGGTTATTGTGTGGATTTAAATTGCAGAAAACGAATCAAATCAAACCACACACATTAGAAATTGCATATTCTTTTACGGTAATATTTTATCAATTAAATATTGTGATCGGTTAGTGAGAAAAGTTGGGAATGATTGTCCATATACAGGGTACAAATAGAGAAGGAGCTGAAAATAGACATCCCACATAAAATTGAGCAGAAGAGCCCGAGCCCCTTGGCGATGCCTCGAAAACAAAGCCCTTCGTCCTGCCTCGATCACCATTGTGAGCAGACGCTTTCAAACAGCTGAGGTATTGATAAAGCCTCTGTTCCTCCTGCAGAATGACACTTGGGGTCAGCAGTACTCCTACGCCCTCTTCAAGGCCATGAGTCACATGCTGTGCATCGGCTACGGCCTGTACCCCCCCATCGGCATGGCTGACGTGTGGCTCACCATCCTCAGCATGATCGTGGGCGCCACCTGCTTCGCCATGTTTGTGGGTCATGCGACCGCACTCATCCAGTCTCTGGACTCCTGCAGGAGACAGTACCAGGAAAAGGTGGGTGGTTTTTTTTTAAACGTTTTCGGTGTGCAGTTATTCGCTGCACGAGGGAGCAAAAACACCAACGTCAACGACAGACAAAAGCCCTTTAAATCGGGAACCACGACTGCGTCGCACCTTCGAGTTGATTGGAATAGAGCTGAAACGGGATGCAGACCAGGGGTAGAGCGCGCCGTTAAAGGACGCAGCAGTTAATGTTATTAGCTGCAGGCTGCAGAGCGCAACTGTACTTGTCAGCTGGGACAGAATGGCAGCGTCGCTCTGCGGACAGGCCTCCCAGATGGCCTGACAGTTGACTGTTAAAATAATGAGGCACATTAACGTCCACGTCAGAGCCAGCACATCAATCAGATTAAACTCTTTGGCTCGACGTGACTTTGCGTTTTGTCTCAGAACCCCCCCCCC
>BJFM01002832.1:36749-52015 GCA_016586285.1 Arothron firmamentum
CCCCCCCCCCCCCCCCCCACAAATGTAAGATGTCAAGAATGTCCTCAAAGCACCGTGAACCGAATGAAAACAGTCCCTTACGCCTCCACCTTTAGCAGTAGCGTTCAGCATCACAGCAACTCGCACGTCGATTCAAACTCACGTTTGGAGTGAGGCGCAAATGTAAAAGAGAAAATTGATTGATAAAATTGATTCTTTTGGAAGAACTTGTCTTTCTATAGCTGCCGACTGTGGTTGGACATGTAGGCTCGTTACAACATCGTATTTTAAACTAGTGCGATGCTTTGAATCAAAGATCCTTTGACCTTTGGTTACTGGTCAAATGCCAGGGTTCCTTCAATCCTTTGATCCTCATTCCTGTTCTTTGATTGGAATCCAGACTGATTTAAGAGGAGTGAGCCAAGGAAGCAGATTTCACAATAAAAGCACCAGTGGTAACCGAGGTCATGTTCTGTCCTATCTGGAGACAGTTTGAGTACTCTGTCTCTCATGTGGCAAAAAAAGTTCATATTCATATTTTCAGTTCACCTTAGGAGTTTAATGTTCCAATTTCAGTAACCTGTGTGGGTGTTTAATTTCAGTTTTACAATCTTATTTAAACTTTCCACATTCCTCCCCTCTGTCGTCTAACGTCAATTTGAGATTACTGCAAACTTTGAAATGTTAAAATAACGAAGGACAAACGCGCTTTGACACCTGTCGGCCACCGTACCTATCTCATCTATTACAACAGCACCCTCTTGTGGAAAAAGAGGGCATTGAGAGAATTTGAATTTTGACTTAATAAAAATATAATTGTTAATGACTCCCAACTAATAAAATACATCTAAAATGCAGAGATTGGATGTTTTGTGTCTTGTTCTTTTTGCACATCTTTAAACGTTGATATGTTGTGCTCTTGCTCCTAACCTCAACAAACTAAGTGGATTAGAGCTAGAGAAGCACTTGTTGGTAGGAGACTTGCACAGATGTCTCCTAGAGTCTAGAGGTGTTTAATCTGTCCAGACCCCTGAGCAGCAGGCATGGACTAACAAGGGTAACAGCTGATTAAGGTCAGACTGGAGCACAGCGGGCAGACAGCAGGACTAATAAATGTCAAGTATCGCCTCCATCACCATCCCTCAGCCCTGCCACTGGACCACTCTGTTGTCATCGCAATTGGATTCACGAAGCTGCCTCGCCTGGATGAAATGCAGGCGGGTTTTTCTTCTTCAGTCACAGACACACTGGATGTTGATACGAGGAACCATGAGGCTTTGCTCAAGTACACGAGGTAAGCACCCAAGCTGCAGTGTTGCTGTACACAATTCCACCCCATGTGGCAAATGCAGAAGGGAGCTACCATGGCAGCGCCAGGCTGTTCTGACCATGCTGAGTGAGTGCTGAAGTCACAAATGGAAGATGGGCATGCCACTACTGTATGTAGCACATGTGTGATTTATGGGCAGCCACACACACACACGCACGCACGCACGCACGCACGCACACACACACACACACACACACACACACACACACACACACACACACACACACACACACACACACACTTGTGTCAAAAAAACCCTGAAATTCAGAAGATCAAATTCTCTTATATTTATATAATATAAAGGGGGGCTTTGGTGCAGGCCAACATACTGTAGCTAAGTTACACCTGCCCTTCAAATTTCACAACCACAGCTCCTGATCAACCAGGAGACTCAACTGGTAGGAAGCAACTTTGAATGTTTGAGATTAGCTAAAATTAATTAGGACTGTACTTGCTGATCAAATGTTTAATGTTCAACGAAATGTTCAAATGTTCAATGTTTATCTGTGACTCCTGTTGGGGGAACCACCTGTTGACTATCGTCTAATGGGTGCACTGACTTGTTCTCTACGAGTAGTTATACTCATCCTGTTAGTAATACTTGTTCTATTAGTAATGTTTGGTAGTTTATTCCTTACTTGTTGTATAAACAGATTATAGCATTTTCTATTCATTATCGGCTATTGCCTAAATGTTACTATCAAGTATTATGCATGCAGTTTAATTATAAAATAGTGCATGTTTATTCTGTTTATCTTCAAAGTTATCGGCCTATCCCTATTCCTATCACTATTCCTAACTCAATACTCAATTAAATTGGAAATAAGAGGAATTGAGTTGTTTCTTTGCATCCTTCAGCGATTGATCAAGCAGTATTTCAAGTTTGTGCAGAGCTGTGGTCACACACACACAAACACACACACACACACACACACACACACACACACACACACACACACACACACACACACACACACACACACACACACACACACACACACACACACACACCATTCTAATCATGCATATTTTTTTATCATTTGTAAATATGTGTGGATTTTGTGTTTTTAATTTGTACTATTTTTTTATCCTATTTTTTCTATTTATGACAAAAGCATTGGAAACAAATCACAGTGGTTCTTTTGTTTATTTCTCATGTCACACACTCAATAAATCTCAGCAAGAACGGAAAAAACCATGTGTGTTAATCTATTCCTAAGATGGCAGAGTGACAGCGCAACACAAGTTTCCTTTATGTGGCTCAGCTTGTCCCCTCCCGCCGTGCGCTGGGAATTACCTCATTTGCATAACAAACGCATCTGTTTACAGATGATTTAGGATATCAGCTAAAAGCCTTCCAGCCCATCTTCTCTTCTCTGGCTTCCATAGTTAGAAAAGCCAAATGGCTGTTCTGTGGGACTCCTAGTTTAATATCATGACCTTAGAATATCAGAACCGTAGAAACCAAAAATGTTTATCAAGCCCATGTGTTTTTCTGGTATTGTTCTCCAGAGGTCACTGAGTCCTGAAGAGGAAGAAGAGCAGAAAAAATGGTGAAGAGTAGATCACTGTTGTCACTTCAGGTTGGTTCTACACACGCTCACAAACAAGCATGGATGGAAATAAGGTGACTCGACTGACACCGCTGCCATCAACAGGAAACTGAGCTCATGCTCACCTCAGACAGCGAGGAGGAGAGTGACGAGGAGCATCTGTGGGGAGCTTACGTGAGCATTTCACTCTGCCACATAATCTACCTGCATGCAAACTTTTGATTTTGAAGCACAGTTTACCCTGTGAGCAGTAGATGCTGTAGTGAAAATAGCAAATAGACCCAGGAAAGTCTGATATTCAGATGCAGTGAGTCAAGACAACGCTCTCCATACATGTTTGTGGATGTCAGATAGAAGATTAGCTGCCACACTTAATGGCAGAGGAGGCGCTAATCCCACCTCCTGTAGCGCTGAGCTGTTTGGACCATAAGGCGAGTGTGTTAGTGTTTGTCTCGGCAGGATGCTGCTGACCTGCATCGCCATCCCCAGCTGGACGCAGACATACAGGCGGTCAGGTCTTTGTGCCCAGGCTCCACGGTCTCTGTCAGGTCTGACCATCGTGTTCTGGCATTAATGGGAAGGATCCCTGCGTCATTCCTCCCTCTTGCTTGTTTTCAGCAGGGAGTACGGCTCAATCGACGGCGTGGATGTAGACTTAAACATAAACATCAACTTTCTGGACGTAAGGAGACCAATAACAGACTGAGTCCATGCTCATACTCAGCCTGACTGTTGGTTCATGCTTCTCTGATGTGCACAGAAAGAGGTGACAGAAGCCTGGAGGGTTCATCCATCAGAGCCCGTTGTCATCCGTCTGCACTTCTGCTCTTCTCAGTATCTGACCGGGCCTGGTGAGCCTCAGCAACACAGCTGCAAACCGGATTCACCTCTTTTAACGTGACACATCCTTGTATGGGATGTTCCCCCCACAGCACCATCAGTAGAGGTTTTCCAACCATCCAACAGGGATCATTTCAACCTCGGGAAACAATTAAAAAAGTGAGTATTCATGACGTTAACGCGATTCATCAAAACAGATCCAGAGATGAACTCAAGCAGTTGCTTCCTTGATTCGCTCCTCATTTCTGCTCCTCAGTATTCTCACAGACTTCATATCAAGGCAATGGAACCGTGTCAGCAACGAGAGCATCGGAACCCAGGCGAAGAACGGACAGAGCTGGTTCAACCAGAGGGAAATCATCAAGAATGTTCATGCAAGCCTTAATGTCTGGATTCCGCAGTCAAGGTATGCGACCCTTGAGCGCTTCTTGGCAGATTGAAGCCGTTTCTGAGTTTCTGTTCTCTACACTGTATTCAGGTCCAGTGTTCTCCAGGAGGCTTCAGGGAGAGAGAAGGTCATTCTACCGGCAATGAAGCTGAATTGTTTCACAGACCACTCAACCTCATACATCATCAAAAACTCCACAGGGGAGCTCTTCACCTACACCCCCAGTGGAAAAGTCAGGATTTTTACTTGACTCAAGACAAATTCAAATATTCCAAACATCCCTCATATTTACGACTCTTTCACAGCAGGTGATGGTCTCTGCAGTCAAATCTCCAGCACATCTCGGTGCCAAACAGCTGGTGGAGTTGCTATTCTCATCACAGGTCATTGGCCACCGTAAATCCACCCCAACCATGGAACACGGGTTCTTGGTGCAGGTAAAGCAGAAGAATAGCTGAAATTCATTCAAAAAGAGAATTGATCAGCGTTGCAGCTGTGATTTCAAACTGTAGTCGTGAAATCCTCTGAAAACCACGTCAGGTGGAACCACAGTCTTCCCCTGAAAAAGCAACCATTTTCTGATTGTACTAAACACATCAGCCCCACCTGCTGGTGTGTTTGTGTCACTGCTGAAATTTCTCTTCACGGTTTGTGGGATTTTCCGCTTGTTTGCACAGATTGCATTGTTGAGTTCCTGTCCTACATGACCTAGTTAACATGGTTCATAATATAAACAGACAGGATGATGAAATGTCATATTTCGTAACGATCCATGAGGTACATGTGAGCAGTTTTACTTTTCCCCGCAGATCGTAAGGTATGCAGAACAGAGGATTCCCACGCTCAGTGAATATTGCGTTGTCTGTGATGAGAAACATGTATTCCAGAACGGCCCCGTGTTAAAGGTAGACAATAAAATAAATTCAGATGTCGGCTTAATGGTTGATAGAAGAAAGTAAGAAATTTTTGCTTATGCTTGTGGGGGTCTCTCTAGCCTGCAGTTTGCAGCAGGGAGCTGTGCGTGTTTTCCTATTACACTTTGGGGGTAATGTCTGGAGTTACAGAAGAGGTCGCCACTGGCGCAGAGGTCAGTGATACTCCTCAATTTTATATAGATTATTTTCTTCTCCTCTTCTGGTAAAGTGTGAATAACCTGTCTCATTGTCATTCTTAAAAAAACAAAACAAAACAAAGTTCAGATGAATGTTGTTGGTCCTGCAGGTAGCCGATTTGCTGGTGGCCATGTGCAGAGCTGCCCTTCAGTCTACACGCAAGAGCATCATATTTGAACCCTACCCCTGTGTTGTTGACCCTTACAACCCCAAAACCCTGGCCTTCAGCCCTAAGGTATCAGCTCTTGAATCCTAATGGTCTGAGTGTCATGCCATGCTTGTATTCGACGCTAATGGGCTGATTTCATGCGGCAGAGAAAGAATTACGACAGGCTGCAAAAGGCTCTTGACAGCATCCTGTTGATCAGGAGGATGGCACAGGTGCTTTAAAAACTGATCCTGACAGCCATGGCAATATTTCTAAATGAAAGTCTCTGAGAATAACCTTAATAACATGGTTTAAACTCTTATTTTATCCCAGGGTCCAGATTCTGAAATAAAGATGCATATGGACAAAGTGGACCCTCTTGCTCATCCTTTACTACAATGGTGCAGACCACAGTCTTTTCCTGTTTTTAAACAATATCTAGAGTTTGTGTGCTTTTGTTTATCATTGTGCCTTAGTGTCCCCACGTGTGTGTGTGTGTGTTCGTATGTTCACAACAGGATATTAAGAAGCAACAGATCAAACATTGTCAAGCTTCCACCGAACAGGGTACTGGAGCAATTCACTCTGATACGACCGACACACTCCAGCGTCTTTAAAGGTGTTTATTGACTGCTTGGTGTTACAGCAGCTGAAGTTCATGCACACCCCCCACCAGTTCCTGCTGATCTGCAGCCCTCCATTCAAAGAGGCCTGTTTTCAAACCGCACGGAATCGTCATGGCAGCACTTTTGCCTTCCAGTGAGTCGGATTCCATCTGTCCATCACCAACAGAATTCCTGCTCCATGCATTTAAACCATCCCTTTTCCTCTTCCAGTGGTTCCCACATTGAAAACTGGCATTCAATTTTAAGGAATGGACTGGTGAATGCCTCTTATACAAAACTACAGGTGGAGTGGAAAATCCTTCAGATTTGTACTTACAGTAAATATTCAGGTTCCGAGTGACAGCAATCCATCATTATTTCAGCTTCATGGAGCTGCATACGGAAAAGGCATCTACCTGAGTCCTGTTTCCAGTATATCGTTTGGATACTCTGGTATTACAGACATTTGCACCATCTCTGTAAGTATAAAGACGTGCGGTCACTGTCCTGCTCCCTCTGTCTGCAGAGATGGGTAAAGGGAGGCACCGAATGCCCACCAAGGAAGAACTCAGGAGGAACTGCAAACCAACAAACAAACAGAAACAGGTACCTTATGGCAGATCTGTGATGCATTCATGAAATTACAGGATGTCTTTTTTCCTACTCTGTACTCTTGTCTTATCTCAGCAGCAGCAGCAGCAGCAGCAGCAGCAGCAGCTGCTGCGGCAGCGGCAGCCGTGTCCTCCTAGGTTCCTCTACAACAGGAACCTGAACTGCATCGCTCTCTGCGAAGGTACGCTTGAGACAATATGCACAGCACGGACGTTAACATCTAAATCCTGACTTTACTGACCTCCACGCTGACAGTAATCACCTCAAAGGACCTTCAAAAGCATGGGAACATATGGGTGTGTCCGACCGCTGACCACGTGTGCACGCGTTTCCTCTTTGTGTGAGTCTACGGAGCATTTAGAAGCTTCCTGTTTGACATGACTGGTGTTCTGATTTCAGCAAAGCTCCACTATCCTCTTGTACAGGTATGAGAACGGCCAGGTAGGAGATGCCCACGTCAACACTCAGGAAGCCAAGATCCACAAAGAAATCTTACAAGCCATTGCATCAATGTCACGCTGACATTTTAAAGTGTGAAGAAGAAGATTGAGTCAAAAAAAGGAGAACCAAAATGGACATCTGCTGTGGTCTGGTGCAATCACATACTTATTTGTCGTCTGTCTTTGATAACTTTGTACTGTCAAACATTTATGTTTTATAATTTTTGTGATTTTATATTTATTAAGAGTGAAAACATTTTATTTGTAACTGCAGAAATCCTTTATTATGAGTGTGTGCGCGTGTTTTCAGGTTTATATAATCCAGACCAAACTTAATTTGTTTTGGTAATATTCAGCATTCATAGATGTTTTGTAACAATATTAGGAAAGTGGCAAATTTACTGTTGTGTAATAAAGACGTAGGTTATATCTGGGGAAACAATTTATCATGATACAAAAAAGAAAAAACATTTGTGCTTTTTGCTAAAGTCAGAAAATATGGTTCTTAAATATTCCACAAAGCAGAAAAGACTTTACCAGTGAAGCGGTTCCATACTGCCACTTATCGGATCACGTTCCTTAACTTTGCGTTTGTGGCTCTGTCTTATGCCTTGGTATTGATCGATTTCCTTTGGCAAAATAACTCTTAAATAATTCCAGAAAGCTGGAAGTAGGGCTGTTTCTTAACCAAAAAAACAAATTTGGGATGTTAAGAGACAAACACATACAGTAACTACTGCATGCATATTGCTGAAGGTATCAAAGTGGTTAGAAAACTACCCAGAAGCAAATTTTCAGATGACCCACGTCTGTGAAACACCAAAACGTTTATCTTTAAACAGACACCACTTTATAGAAATACTAATGTGCTCAGGACCATGACTATGTATTAACCTCCTCAGACCCAAACTCTTTCAAGACAATATTATGCAATTTTATGTTCTCCTAGATATTTAGGCTAATTGGGACCTGATGAGTTTAAAAACAAAAATATATCTTTTTACATGATGTAGTTTCTGGACGCTTTTTCCCTTGGACTGAGATGTCTGGGTCATCTTCATGCTCTGAAAAGTCAGAATTGTCATTGTCATGGTGAGCCAAGAAAGTCATGGCCACTTCCATTTTAATATTGTGGTCTAGACAACCAAAAATGTGATGTCCACGCATGTGGACGCCAGGTATTAGGAGGTTAAAGGTCAGTTAATCATGTTTGTCTTCAACCTTCCTGCGGAAGGTTTTTCTTCTAACCCTCACCCTGTCTATAAGGTTGAAAGAGTGACTTTTTACTCTATTATTGGTGTGTGAAGAACGGCCTCACTGATTTCATGGGCCACCAGAAAAAGTCCCTGTGATGAATCCTTACAGAGGCAGAAAAACCTGATTTGACGGAAAAACCAGAAAAACCTGAGTGTCACATGGAGCTTTACGGTTGTGATTGTACCGTAGAGGAATTGTGTTTTTTTTTTTTTTTAAATATGGAGTGTTTAATGATTAATGATTGGATTCATTAAATTCACATGGACTCTTTAATGAACCCATCTAGCTTGATGGCATCATATTTACACCTATACCCTTACATGTGTCAAAAAGCTATGTTTTACATGGTGATGCTAATTAAAAACTGGCAAATAAAGTGTCAGGTCTTTCTGACAACGCTTCCAACATGATCTCTCTGACTGCGGAGCTCAAAGGCTGATCTGAGTGATCACCTACGTAGGTGCTCAGCTTCTTCTCGTGAACGCAATGTCACAAGATTCCAGAGCTGATCACAAAGAAAGTGATCCTCGTCTCAGTTATTTGACACGAGATGCTGCCACTCTTAGACTGCTGATAATCTTAACAAAAATCAAATTCCAACCAGATTGTGTCATGTTTTCATGATAACAAAACATCATGAATGTGATGTGCTTCCGCCTCCGGATAACGAACCAAAGACTTAATGTTTATCCACCAGTTTGGTGCTCCTCTCAGGAGTGTGTCCCTCTCGTGACAAGTCTCAATAATCCAATGACACAGGAGTGAATTCATTCGGCTTCGATCCCAGCGAGCAAATCGGTTCCTGTCTGGAATGTAAATATTGGCCTCTGCTTCCAAATGGTCAAAGCATCTTCATGCAAAATACATGCATGAATGATGAGATTTCAGTCCGATGGATGGTGCGTTTCCACTGTAATGGACCCGTTCAGGACGGACTGAGCGAATCTGCGAGACCGTGTTCCAGCAAACAATACGGCATGTTCATTATCTTCATGCATGAAGAATGCATTCGGATGAATCGGACACGTGTGAAAGCATGTTTACTCTGATCATGACAACGACCAGCTTTACCACAGCGATGAAGGTGCCGACGTGACGTGGCGGCAGATCTAGCACAGCCGTCACACATCCTGCCACATCCTGAAGGTGCTGCACGCACCCGGGTTTGCCCAAGGCCCTTCGACCTGTTGAAACCCTCCTGTGAAGCACAGCTGGAGGCAGCTGGACTGACATGAGGGTGAGACGCTGCGTCCCCACCGTGTCCAGGCTGCTTTGAGGTCAGATGAGGCTTCGGTCATGAGCATGAAAACGACATTAAAGGTCCTGAATTATTAACACTCTAACGCTTTCAGTCAAGAAACAAGAATCCAAATCAAATTAATGGCGACCAGCAGCATTGTGGCCTAAAACTGACAATGTATTTATTGTACTTGCACACGTGCACGCAGAGCGTGCGGGTGCTCTGATCCTTCTGTCCTTGACTGGATCTGGTCTGTTCTGCACGCCATCTTTGGCTTTAGCCAGTATTGAGCATCTGTGTGTGTGTGTGTGTATGTGTGTGTGTATAATAATACGCACCAAACTGGTAGGGTGTGTTGATTTTATCATGTGCGCAAAAACTTATTATTATGACTTAGAAACATTTTTTTATTTTTTATTTGTGCTACTAAACAGAAATCACAATTCTGTTTAGGGCGGGAAAAAGTTTTTTTTTTGAATTTTTCTACTACAAATTACAACTGCATGATGAGATATTGTAGATGTAGAGTTGACACACACACTCTCCTCTCTCTCTGTGGAGAGAGCAAAGGTTTCACCCTTTTAAATCAGTGTGACAAATGAAAGACTTGTGCGGTAAATGTGCCTCATAGGATTCATCGTCACACAACAGCGATCACATGACGGCAAGTCAGTGGATAAAACCTAAAGTTTCTGTAACAGAGCTCCAAAGACCCAGGGGAGATTACAAAATCCCCGCCGCCTCTGCGCCCTGACGCCCGCACTCCTCTGTGCAGTGGTCAGTGTCCCGTCAGGTCTCGGCTCAGCCACACTTTTGACTTTTTGCCCTGTGGATTTGGTGCGCGGCCCCCCCCTTTGTTGCTAAGAAACAAGCCAACGCGTTGACCCGGTTCTCCAGAATGCATCCGGCAACGGAGGAGAAGATAGAACTGGGATTTGGGGAGCAAGGAAAAGTCAACCCTGCGTTTGTGGTGAGTGTCATCTGAATCGGGTTTTTCCTGTCGGCAAAATAAGTTCTGTGAGTCAAACTTTGAGTGTGAAATACTCGTAAACATAAACCGCTGAGGGAGATAGAAGGAGACCAAGGTGTGTGGGAACCATGAACGAGAACAAACCCCTCGTTTGCGGTGTCAAAGAGGAGTCCCGTGCGGGGATGGGATGGATTAAAGAGCTCAGAGTCAAAGCTGAAAAGATGCCTTTGTTTGAATGTTGGGCAAGAAGCAGAACCTGGATGAAGGGATCAAGAACGGAGGGCGTTTGGTTTGTGTGATAAACAGCTCCGGCTTCATGGGGTCCGAAAGTATGCACAGCTGGGCCTGCGGACGCTGCTCCCCGGCTCTCCTTCACCCTTCAGATCCAAACCAACGGAAGAATGTAGTGAAATAGGAGCATCGGGCAAACAAAGCTGAGAATGCAGATGTGGGAACATGTCAGCGCACGAGACACAAGCTCTCATTTGTTATTGTGATCCAGGTATTGAAAAGCACCTGACACTCAAATTCAAGAGCTAAGCGAGGGACTTACGCCTCACAATGAATTCAAAGACGTTGACCGAGGATTTAGATATTTAACCAATCATTTGAGTTGGCCCACTTTGACGTGCAGATTAAGAGTTCTCAATTCACTTTCAGGCTTTAAAACACGTGAGGCGATTTCACAAGAGCCCTTTTAGGGCCTGTGAAATCTCCTTCTCGCTCTTTGATTCACTTCTACTTAGAATGACCAAGCTGCCCACAAAAAGCATCACAAATTACAAAGTATATGCACTTGAGAAAAAAAAATAAAAAAATCCCAGTTTTATTCGATAGGAAAGCTTCTATTTGGCACTAACTCCAAGAATAAACTAGAGTGATGAAACTGAAGCGGGGTCAGAAGGCTAGATCCACCTTAGTGGATATTGAACTTTTCACAATTGGACTGTTGTTTCAGTGGGTTCTGTTGGGGCGGTGGGGGGGGGGGGGGGTGGTTCAGGTATCTCTGCAGTTAGGTGACACTCCAGAGACAAAGGCTGGCTTCATGTCCGTGAAGGCCTCACTTCCTGTCACCTTGCGCCTGCCCGGCGTACCCGTCACTGATGCTGCTGCTGCTGCTGCTCTGAGCGAGTTGAGTCAGACACAAACCAGCAACTCCGCTCAGTTGGAGTTCACAGAGAAGGAAAAAGCAAAAATAAAATACAAACAAATGTTTCAAAGGTCATGGTTTAATTTGCAGCCTGCTCTCTGGTCTCTGCAGGCTTCTCTGTTGAGCTGATCCTGCAGAGAGGCAGCAGAAATGCATGACTGACGGTCTGCAGTGGATCATGCCTTTAACAGCTTCATCAGTAATCTCTATTTTTGTGAGCGCTGGAAAAACAAGGGGAAAAAGACAGATTTGCTGATGAACTGGACCTGAGCTTGTTCACCCACAGCCACCTCGAGAACCTGAGTTGCTTCACTTTAGCTCCGTCGGGACATCACTGAGCAGCAGCTAGGATTTTCCCTTGATGCTTTGTGGTTTTGTGGCTGATGAACATCCTGGCTGCCGGTGAGCTGCTTGATTGCTGCACGCCCCAAGCGTTGATCTTTATCATGAGTGTTCAGCACATGATGGTGCATTTTCTCACAGGGAGCAGCCTCGTTCCACATTAACCACACTCAGCCGCATCTGCATATCTTTCTCTTAACCTCGAGTATCAGCCCTTTGTTTTAATTTGAAACTTCTGTACTTTACATTTTGAAGGCAATTACAGCATTTTTACGTAATACATTTTACATTTCAGAGTAATTTTCCACTTTATTTAATTCCTTACATATATTTATTAGTATGTGGACCAAATATAAAAGAAATTCAGATTAATAAAAGTGTCTGGAAGAGGATTTGGGACACACTTCAGTTCGTCCAGCAGAATTTAAAAATAAATAAAGAAGTAAATGAAAATCTGTTTTCAGTCCCAGAATTTGTTGGTGAAAAGATACATTTAAGACTTCTTTCCGGTGCCATTTTCTGACTCGAAAAATGTCTCAGATCAGATTGGACCTGGATCCCAAGAAATCTTGGAAGATTTCGGGGAAGGCCAGGGGGATGTGAGACTGCTTTATGAGCAAACAGAGCTGAGTGTTTTGCCACAGGACAAATCACGTTCATGCAGAAAACGTGATGACGTTTGATGCCCCACACAAACCCTGACTTTGCCCTACGGGAGGTGCAAATGCGGGGACGTTGACCTGACTCGATTTAAAAAGCTAGAAAGCGCATCTCTTTCTTTGTAACTGTGACTGAAATATTCTGCCAGGACTATAAACTCTGTGCTATTAATTGCAGTTTTTCATCTTACATGTGATACATCAAAACCAGCATCTGTTTAGCGCTTTTAGCTTCTTTCCTCTATGTTTTGACATATCAGAAATGTGCATTAATTATTAATCTTAACTTTGTAGCATTCTTAGGTCTAAGAACAAAAGATATACTATTCTTTGTTTAAACAAAAGAAAATGTGGCAGCCGTTTGCGGATGAACCATGAACGTCCACGTCCTCTCACTCCTGCGGCTGCAGTTTGAAGTCTGACCACTAGATGGAAGCAGACGCGTGCGATGGCTGCAGGAAGCCTCCTGCAGCGAGCTCGGGAACCTGCGCTCATGCCCGCGCCGCCCGGTTTCTTTAGCCTTCTAGCTTATTTTTTTAATTTTAATTTTATTTTTTTTATACCCCTGCTGGCATCATTTCTGCCATTATGAGTCACTCAGACCAACGATGACAAGATTGTGGGCAATATCTGTCCTGTGAAGTCGAGCTTTGCTTCACGGTGGACCAAAGCGCTTCGCAACAATGAAAAGTTAAATTTAGATTTCCGTTCCTGTTGTCATTGAACTCAGAGTCACTGACCCTGGTGGAAACAAAGAAGCAGGAGGCCTGATTCCTCCGGAGCTGCATCAGTCTCCACAGTGTTGTAGCTAAGTAAAAAGTCCTTTTAGTACTTTACATTTAAGAGCTTTTTCCTCATCCCCCTTCCTGTGTGTTTAATGAAACTCTTCTGTTTCCAAGAAAACTGAGGAGCATGGCTTTGACTATTGTTATTGGAATTCTAGAATCATTACTGTTTGTAAATACAAAAAAATAGCCCAAGAAATGAGATAGCTGTCCAAACATCTGCTGCTCTGCATCCTCCGGAACACCGAACACACCACAGCGACTTTATTCTTCATGCCAGACTGAACTCTGCTTTGAACTAATGCAACTTATGAGCGGTATTAAATCAATCATGTGTGACCCTTCTACACACTGGACACACGGAATTCTGAAATGGCTGGGAAGGAAGAGATTCAGAGAAGAGAGTCTCTAAAACGAGTGTAATGAAATGATTAGGGATTGACAGCTGACCCCCGCTGCATGACACACACACACACACACACACACACACACACACACACACACACACACACACACACACACACACACACACACACACACACACACACACACACACAGGTGTGAGTCCGTCGCATTGTCCACGGCCAAGAAAGCGTATTTGGCTTTTGGACTACCCCTCCCTGAAGGGTAGACATGGGGAAATCTGATAATTACCCATAACGCATCCACTCTTGCTGTGTTTTATTTCAAGGAAAGGGACAGTAACGACCTGACTGTGAGTGTCGGAGATCTGCAGAACGAGACTGTGGAGGAGAACGCGGACAAAGATCTGGTGTACTCCCTCAACGACAGGCCGCCGTGGTACATGTGCATCCTGCTGGGGTTCCAGGTACATGTGACCTGACTGTAATGTCACACAGGCTGTCATGGTCGTTTGCTCTCCTTTCTTGTGCTGCTACGCTTTTTCTGAAGCGGTGCTGCAAACCTTCAGCTTTCAGGACAGTTAGGAAATGAGAAAAGCCAATTTAGAGCTGGACTAAGATTAAGATTGGATGATCAGGTGCCACCGACCAGAGTGGGACCCAAAAAGGACAAATTAATAAACAAATGGGGCACCAGTGGTGTTTGGAATGAGAACACACAAACCTAAGACACCAGAGACTTGCTGTTACAGCTCATCCCTGCAACTCAGAGCGCTTCTAAACACTGCAAAAAAGGCTGCTTGTTCTTCTCTCTTTCCTTTCAGCCATACCAACATGACAACAGGATCTGATCTTTTTGAAGCTCCTTTTTTTAAACGTTGCACACGTTTGCTTCCTGTTGGCTGCAATATTTGGTTTGGATCTTGTGTGAGGAGACATCCGGCTATGTGTAGAAAATAGAAAAAAGCCGAGAGCTTTGTGCGATTCAGAGTCATTGACCTACAATGACAGATAAGCTTGTCGACAGCCTCCATTTTTCAGGAAACACAGAGCACAGATTAAAGGTTGGTGAACTGTCAGACTCCTTGCACTAATTTCTCACTGCGTCGGAATTGCTAAACAGCTGAAGCAGCTCCACAGGGATCCTTACCTTTCTCCAAGTATTCCTGGAGTACAAGGTTTCCAGAAAAGATAAGAAATCTATACCATAAGAGGGACATCACTGTAACTGTAACCGCTACATATGGTGACCATCCACCAGGTCGACCAAACTATATTTCTTGCACCTGACATTTTTACATGTGAAAATTCCATTTTCTTAAAGACATTCTGTGTTTGAGCTTGTTATCCTGTGTTTGTGGGATTTCATTATCTACTCTGTCTCCGTCACACATGCGCAAATTCTGTTTTAATTGTGGATTCCAGAAATGTCAGCCCTCTCCAAAGAGGCATTCTGATAGATCCATTTGTGCAAAATAAATTAAAGACCTTTTA
>BJFM01002832.1:52885-66855 GCA_016586285.1 Arothron firmamentum
ACACACACACACACACACACACACACACACACACACACACACACACACACACACACACACACACACAATAGCCTGCATTACAGTAGAGATTCCACACTGTCCTGCCCTTCAGCATGGCAGTAATTGCAAGCCTGTGCAAACAGCTTTGTTTGACTGTTCTTCCCACACGTTTTGGAGTTAGATTAACGAGATCTCAGAGGCATTGAATGATGAGAGAATGGTAAACCTTTGTATTTTCCCTTCCCACATGCAGGCTCTATAAATACAGATATAAAATATACAGCTCGACCTGCTGCAATGGCATAGCTGCAGGCGTCCTACGGCGGAGACGTGTTTGTCAGTTTCACTTAATTGAGTCAACTGAAATCCTGTTTTTTGTTTTGTGGGTCTGAGGACAAACTTTGACTAGGTTAAAGATGAGGCAGTAAAGATGATCTGCTCGACTGCTTTGTTCTACTTGTTAAATCAATGAACTGCTGCATTGCTCTGCTGATTGACCAGCGCAGATGCCCATTCAGGGAGAAAAGCAAATAACTCGTTCAAAAGGTCAAACGCATAGTTTGTTCCTGTCCACTTTGTCTTTGGTCCAAGTCATAATAGGAGCAGTGACCTCTGACCTTGAGATGACTGTTTGGCAGGCTACCGATCCTCCAGGGTGGCACTTTCAGCTTCATCACGCCGACCCTGGCCATCCTGGCTCTGCCAAAGTGGAAGTGTCCGGGCCAGAGTTCGTCTGCAGGCGTGATTCAGAACAGCACCGCATCTCTGATGGCAGAAAACCCCGACGAGGTCTGGATGATGCGAATGCGTGAGGTATGTGGGCGTTAGGTTGAGCCAGGAGATGAAAGTCACGTACAGAGCTCAGCTATGGCTTGGATCTACACCTCCTATCTCACCATCTTTGGCCAAAAGAGCGCTACACGTCTGTGTACGTGCAAGCTGACGCTATGTGGGTGGCTGATGGTTTTAAAATCTGCACCAGTGTGAGTGCTTTTTTAAATTTATTTATTTTTTTAACCCAAGCTCTGAATGGATTGGTGTGATTCCTTTAATTGCACAGCGATTATGGTCTTCTGACATTTTTAAAGCTTTCTGAGGCAGGATTTACGAGGTGTCGTTACAGTTACTCTTTTCATTTCTGTGCAGGCTCCTGAGAAACACATCCATTTCAGGGCTGGAGATGTTTGGAATGCAACATTCAATTAACAAAACTGCCATCACACATTTGGACGAATCATGTCAGGATCTTGAGCTAATAATATGCGTTAAACTCACTGTAAATTATACCCACAGTATAGTTTGGGCTCTAAATTCAAAAACCTTAGAGACTTCAGAGCACATGTTCTGGTTCCAAGCAATTTAATCCTTATTCAGACTCACTGTGGACCAAAGTGGGCCTAAAGACTCACAGAGAGGACACAGTCATATTTAGGGTAAATGAACCAGCCTGGTTATCTAGCAGCAAAGAAGGTTTTTTTAATGAGAAGTGAAAACCACTTCTAACGAAATAATATAGAATTAGGTTTGGGATTATGTGTTCTTTATATCTGAGCATGTTAATATGGGAGAATATGTGGGGCCAGAGGTTAATGTGCAGCCAGTGACATCTGCAGAATGAGGTGTTTCTTCTCATGCTGTTGAAGAGCTTCTCAGTCAAGATCAACCTGGTTAAAATGAAAGTTAGCATTAGGTCACGTTTCTCTATCTTTTAAGCCGTCCTGAATTGTCATGTGTTATCCCCAGATTCAGGGAGCCATCCTGGTGTCCTCTCTGCTCCAGCTGGTGCTGGGTTTTTCCGGGCTGGTGGGTCTCGTGCTCAGATTCATTGGCCCGCTGGCTATCGCACCCACCATCAACCTTATTGGCCTCTCTCTGTTCATTGAAGCTGGAAAGAAGTGTGGGACTCACTGGGGAATAGCTGCTCTGTAAGTCATTACTGGGTCACGCCAGTATGGTCATGTGACTCTCTGACCTTACTCTTACTTTCATGCTTCAATGTCTCTACCTGAGGTTAATCTAAAAAAATGAAAGCAGGAAATTTCGCATTCTCTTTTGTCTTACCCTCTTCAAAACTGTGACCTGATTTGTGAGTGGAACATTCTAAATTTCACAGGAGAGGAGATGAGAGAAGGGGGGAGGGGAGGGGAGAGGAGGAGAGGAGAGGATGAGAGGATGCCATAGGAAACACACTTGCAAAACTTGGTCTGTCAAAGGTTATAGAGGAGACAGAACACAGACCTGAGAGCTATCAAAGGTCTAATTGTAAGCATCCTGGTCTTGCATAAACTGAGGTTTGTGTAAAACGATAGTGACTCTCTGAATTCTCTGTTTGTTTCAGCACCGTCTGTCTCATCCTCCTGTTCTCTCAGTATCTCAGCAAAGTGGACGTCCCTCTGATCGCCTATAAGGAAAAAAAGTGGAAGGTTTTCCAGTACCCTCTCTTCAAACTCTTCTCTGTAATTCAC
Source organism: Arothron firmamentum (assembly GCA_016586285.1). NCBI lineage: Eukaryota > Metazoa > Chordata > Actinopteri > Tetraodontiformes > Tetraodontidae > Arothron > Arothron firmamentum. Next base: position 55,351 of record BJFM01002832.1, read on the forward strand.
TCTCTACATTAAGACATTACGATGAAAGAGATATATTTCTTAAACTGTGTAGAACAAACATGATATCTGGACTGATGTGCTGTAGCTACCAGATCCCACATGCTTCACAGAGTGAGACTCTTGTTCTTCTAGGCTCTCTTTGGAATGTGCGGAGCCTGGCTGGTCTGTTTCTTGCTCACCATCTTCGAGGTCTTTCCCTCTAAACCTGATAAGTATGGATTTTTAGCCAGGACGGATATCAACATCCATGCTGTGACCAACTCTCCCTGGTTCCGCGTGCCGTATCCTGGTAGGTCAGCATGCACTGATCACTGTCATGATGTCATACTCTGCTTCTGGCTACATGAAAGGTCAAACTCGGCTGCATTTTAACTGAATTTTACACAGCAGCTGCTTCACAAATGTCAACAGTCATTTTGAACAACGGTTTGCTCGTTTTCATATGTACCCTCCGAAGACACGAGCATGGCTACACGGGGGGTCAGTACTGAGGCCCTTAAATGACAACAAAAATTACATAGAGTAATAACTCACATTTATATTCTATCCGTCTTTCTCCTCTTTTCCTTTTTCTCCCATACTCCAACGGATTTTTTATTTTTACCACTGGGGGGGTTGTCTTCACCCTCCTCGGGTGCATCCCACCTGGATTTGTTTGTGTCAGTTGTGGAGCGTTGGGTTATTTTGCTTTGGCATCCGGTTTCCCTGCAGGGCAGTGGGGAGCACCCACGGTGAGCGTGTCTTCAGTGCTGGGTATGACGGCGGGCGTCTTAGCATCCACCATGGAGTCCATTGGCGATTACTACGCCTGCGCGCGCTTGTCCGGCGCCCCTCCTCCACCAAACCACGCCATAAACAGGGGCATAGCCATGGAGGGCATCGGCTGCATCCTGGCTGCCCTGTGGGGGACTGGCAACGGCACCACCTCGTACAGCCAGAACATCGCAGCGCTTGGCATCACTAAGGTACACCAGGGCCTTCCGAGAGCTCGGCCACACTGAAATACGACCACCGTGCTGGCATTCTACAACAGTTCCTGGATCTTTGACCAGTTACCCATAAACGTTTATTAGTCAGCCATGAAAAAAATCAGGATATTATTATGCGGTTAACCAGGTGCGCAGATGGAACCTTTCGGCAGATCACAAGTAACAGCCCATTAGCCGAGCGCCTCACCGACCTCGACAAGCGAATGAGGCAAAGCAAAAGGAATAAAAGAATAAAGACCAGCGGAAAAGAGAGCGAAGAGCAGCCGTGCTGCTTCAAAGAAAACCTCCTGCTGTCCTCCATGAAAACACCTGACCTTGATAGAAGAAAAGGAGACAGAGTGAATGAAGATTAACGGCATGTGAACTGTTTTCAGACCTTGTCGAATGTGTTCTCAGATTCACGCCCACCCCAACAGTAGAAGACTTTGTTATTATTTTAAATTCTAAAGGGAAATATAAAATACCGGAGTGGATAACGGCTGTGAAATATAATAACACATCTGTATTAACGTGAGATGTTGTCTTGATGTGATTTATTAGGAACATACCTGTGTTTTAACACAAAAGCATGAATGACAAACAATGTGTCAAAATTATAGCCTAATGTCACCTCGGTAATCATAAAAGGTTACTCAGATATTCTATTGTCAAACTTTGTAATTACAGTCTGGTGACAGGTATTTACAGGTATTTATAATTTAGAGGCTAAATCAGTTCAGTTTGTGGCTCGCTGCCCGTGCTTAAACCAATTATTGAAACTTTGTAATTGATGAAAGGGAAGCGTTGTTGCTCTTTTTGTTGCGACATATACTGGGGAAATCTTCTGCGCGTCAATCACTTAAGTTAATTTCATAAAAAACCCAAAGAAAAGAGAACTTTAACTGCCCCTGGTCCTGCAGAATGTGTTGGAGAGCTCCATCTGCACATGCTCAGAGCAGCTTTACAGCATCTCTTTGAATTTGACCCAAGTGTTTGGTCTTTTTTCAGCACGGTGGGGCTCCTCCAGCCGCTGGGGTTCCCCAGAGAGATTCCTCTTTTTTCACCTGTAAAAAGGAATGGCAGATCTTCAAAAATACTTCATATTTTTCACTTAAAATGCACCTTATTTGCATGCCCAGGCCCTTAGTCATTGCTGCTGCCAGGAAAATGTTTACATAGAATAAAGATTTAATGTAGCAGTAAAAAGATAACATACAGGATACCTTATTTAGAGAGAACAGAAGGCTTCAATTACTGACAGATGCACGCAGCTACATGGCTACAACTTCAGAATCATAGCCATAGAAAAACAGAAAGTTTGCGCAGCCTGACTCTGATATAATGCTTTCGACTTCAGAACTCCTTCAGAGCCGTTTTGAAAGTAGGTTATCGTTTGAATTGGCTAATTTATGTTGCGTTGTGACATAAATCTGGAGTCAGGGACTACTGGAATTCCACGTCCAAGATGGAGAGGCATTTTACATTGTAGAGGAACACAAATAAAAGGACAAGTCAGCTCTCTCCGCCCTGGTTTCTTTATTAGTATTATCCTCCAACAGAAATGCAACATTTAAATTTCATTTCTGCATTTTAGATGTTGGCAAATATCTCTGACAAGATGCTGATAGCTTGATATCTGATATCAGTTATAGTTTTAACAGTTTGGCCCATTTGAGAACTTCTGTGTGAGTCTCCCCCACCCCCCCATCCCCCCACCCACCCTTCTAACTCCTATCTTGGCATGCAGGGGCCCTTCTGTCAATCATGTATGAATTGGATGTGTTCCCCTGCTGATTTATGGCAGGTGGGCAGCAGACTGGTCCTCCAGATGACTGGGGTTCTCATGCTGATTCTGGGAATCTTTGGAAAATTTGGAGCAGTTTTCATTACCATTCCAGAGCCGGTCATCGGAGGGATGTTCCTTGTTATGTTTGGAATGATTGCGGCTGTTGGAATATCCAACCTTCAGGTAAATCTTCTTACAACTGATACATATTTTTTAATTCAATGTTCAATGTCTCTGACAGAAGACATAAGAAAGCTTTGGACTGGAGCGACTGGAAATGGCTGGTGTGAAACTGTTTTGATATAATTGGCTGTGGTACTTGGCTTTAATCCCTCCCTCACAGCCAGTTAACTGTGGTCCGGCTAGAAAAACTCATTCAGTCCTGCAGATTAACCGAGGAGAGCCGGCATACATAGGAGATACACACTGAGTGATGCATACATATCAAATTCCCCCAAATAGGGCATCGCCAGCTGAAGATTTTCAATTCTTTGATTCATATTTATTCTTTTTTCTGCAATGCCAGTCTTTTCTCGGCTAAGGGGCAATATGTCAGTTTTGCTTAGAAAAAAACACCAGTAGATGTCGCTAAATCCTACATGTTTGCCTTTGAAGCGCCAACATGTAGAAATAGACATTCGGGTCAGCTAAGGTCACTTCTAATACCGTTTGCTGGCACCAGACCTTCAGCGTCTGTACCTAATGCACAGGCGCTCATTAAAACCACCCAAACGCTGCTCTTTTCTCTTCAAATGCCTCAAACCTTTCCATTTGTGAGTCACGAAGACGTAAAGTGTTCAATTTTGCCGATGACAATCCATTAAATAGGACAGTTGAGGAAGCATTAATAATAAGTTAGTCAGTAATAATAAGTTAGTGTAAAATGAAAAATGGCACAAAAGTGTGATCTTTCATTTACCCGGTCTGTGCTGATCAACCAACAACGTGGGCCCAAATGATGTGAAGATAATGTGAAATTCCCTCGATAAATGCAAACTCTGTCCTTTAAATGGAGATAATTATATTTTTGGATTTCAAAGGATGGGAAAAGCAGGATGGACAAGCTCTTTTACTCTTTTTTCTTCTTCCTTCAGTATGTGGACCTGAACTCATCCCGCAACCTCCTCATCCTTGGTTTCTCTACCTTCAGCGGGCTCGTTTTACCTTCTTGGTTTCAGTCCAATCCAGGGATTATTGACACAGGTGATGCTCAGTTGTGCACTCACTGACCTCTCACACTATTTTTGTTTTATTGTATTTTAGTGGTGATGTAGACACCGCACTAACATACTTTATATATATATATATATATTTTATAAAATATTTTTTATAAAATATTATAAAATATTTTTTTCTTGTTGCCCATGATGATTGATCAGAAGCTAACGATCATGTGGGTTGGGGATCTATATATACCTCTGAGAGGACGGACTGTTCAGACCAGGAGATAACGTCTGTCACAAGCAGTTATTTCATTATAGTTTGGTTCATTTCACTTATTCTAATCTTTGTTTATGTGAGAGAGAACAGCATGGCAGCATGGCGGTTCACGTTGGACTGGCCATATGAGTGTTTTTAATCAGATTAAAGCCACCGTTTGAGAGATCAACTAATATCTGTGGATGAAATAAGATATAGGACCAAATACCAAACTTTCTTTGCACATCCTCCTGCCGGCATTTGAGACACGCGTGACTCGTGCATGACATTTATTAGATGCTGATGTTAGGTGGGAGCAAAACGCTTTAATTTGTCTGAACAGGCATTCCTGGAACAGAAGATGCGTGGCTGTCTGGATGCTGCCAGATGTTTTTGAAAAGCAGGGTGAGATGGTTAAGCATCTCCTGCAGATGCGGCAGATGCCCTCTTACTGAAATTCAAAGCAAGTCGTGGTAACAGTCTAAATGTGTCCATTCGTTGTGCACTGGGAAGTCTGAAATGGATCATGTGAAAAATATGTGTCAGCAAATTAGGAGCCTTGAGTGTCATGCCACTGCACATTAGCTATTCAAATCTGGCAGCACTAAATCTGGGATTTGTTACTTTAATTTTCTCTTTTGAAATGTATCTCAGTAAACAGATGATATTCATCACATAGCTGCAGCTAAAGTAGATCCCATTTCACCGGTAAGAGGAGAGCATAAGTGGTTTGCTGGGCCAGTCTATTGTGATTCGCCATGCTTTCCACAAGAATATGCATTCAGTTTCAGCTCTTTGCAGAGCATCTGTGGTGCCTAACATATGACCACAACCCATATCACCTGACCCTAAAAGTCTTTTTTCTCGGTAGAGGTTTTTTGTGTCATATTAAACAAGTATGTTGTAATTTGAAACCTGTGCAGATGTTGGTGTTCCAGACCTTTGTGGGAGCTCTAGAAATCAGAACATTGTGTTGTCTTCCATATCGGGAAGGAGAGATATTAAAACAGACATGGAGGAGCAGCAGCAGAAAGTGAGTGGGAGGCCGTGTGTACACATTTTTCCACTTACAGATTACCCTTGTAAAGATGGCAGCACTTCTGCCAGCCTAAGCTCCTAAGGCCAAGTTGTGCCTCAAATCCCAAAGGCCCAGATGGCAAACACTTGGCTACCTTTCACCTATAACCTAGTTTTCAAACTGGGGACGAGAGACGTTTCAGTTGACATAAATTTAACATAAACAGCTCTAGTTTACGTGTGAAGGGATGCAGGAGGAGGTCCTGGTGGTTGAGAGCTGGACGCCTTGTGTCTATCCACCACAGTGCCTCTCAGTTTGAAATATTTATGTCATTTGTTGTTGCATATATACATATAGTCATATAGCGAAATTGGAAGCATTTTACAGGCGCACCCAAATATGAGGCAACATCGATATCAAGAGACATTCATTCCAATCGGAGATCAATGGGAAACAATCCCTCATTTCAAAGAGGTATATATCTTCCTCTAAATCTTCGCTTCTCCGCTATTGTCATCAAAAGTGCAGAATTATAGACGTGGGTGAGATTAAACCAGTCCTCCCTGCAGACATAACACCTTGATCTCATGTGTCATGTGTTGCAAGGGTCTCCAGGAAAGTGCTTAATCCAGAGTCCGGCGTTGGGCATGAGGGCTTGTCTGGATTTCACAAGAATAGGCTGCTTACCTCTCAATCCTCTTGGCATGGCGCCTTGTCACTGACTGTAATCTCTTCTACTCAGATAAAGAACTCATGCTCCTGAGTTTTCTCCCCGGCCTAAACACTCGATAGTGCTGCACAAATGGACGCCTGTCACTGCTCAGTGTCATCAGACGCTGCTCACCCAGATGTCTTGCCCATGCACGTAGAGGCTGAAGGAATTAAATTCGACTGAGCGAGGATGCTGAACTTTTGACTTCGTCCTCTGTGGCCTGTGTGTGCCTGAATGCATCATGGTGCCTTTCTGAACCAGCAGCGGGGTTAGCCACCAGGGATGGAATTTGTGCAATTCATGGTTTAATTTAATGCAACTAAATTACACACTCTTTTGCCTGAGGAGCCTTATGAAAGCAGTGACGCTCTGGAACCACCCATGTGCCAGTTGCAGCACATGTCTTCTGAAGACATCAACTCGGACTCAAGAAATTAGAGCCGAGTTGTGGTTACAAAATCTGCCTCAGCCCTGAAAAGAAATTAAAGTTCAGATGCTTGGATCCCTGTGTGTCCTCACTCTTCTGAGAAGCCATGCAGCCTTGATGCCTTCTGTTATAACAAATATAACGAGCAGAACAGAAGGCTTTCTGTCTATTAAAGGTTATTTTTACCTTCCTCTTGATGATAACTGTGCACGTCCATGCAGGCGTGACAGTTAAACTATTTCAGAAACCTCCCAGAACACTGCAGCCTCTGACCCCTCAGAGAGGTCCTGCAAATCATGAAAGTTTGGTCCAACATCTTGGATTGAACCTTTGGAACGCCGCCCTGACAGAGACTTTTTCAGGCCGGTCCTTGCTCAGGCCTGGACAAGGTCCAGTTTAGGATAATCGGAGCCTTTATTTATGCCTTACGTCATGCTCGAACCTTTTTAGACATGCAGTTGTGGTGACAGGCAGACAATCGATCGATTATTCCAGTGTGTGACACTCTTGCAAGCGTCACAGTCCGGCTCTCTTTGTTGCTGCTCATGGCAGTGAGAGGCAAAAGTCTTTCCAGCTATCCTTGAAATACTGACAGAGACGACATAAACATGTATATAATCTTCTCCGTTTGAAGGAATAAAAGAGCTGGACCAGGTGATCGTGGTGCTCTTCACAACACACATGTTCATTGGAGGATTCTTTGGGTTCATCTTGGACAACACTATTCCAGGTACGATGGTCTTTTCCTCCATCTTCTACTTCTATATGTTATGGATCGTTGAATTTAGGGTGTTTGTGTGGGACCCAGACGCAGATACTAGAAGGCAGCTCAAAAGCAAAGATAACCCCTTTTATTGGGTGTACCCCAAAAGGCAAACAGAAAGCACTCTCCAAGAGGAGGAAAAACTGATCAAACCTGAAGTTCACAAGTCCAAAAACTCTTAAGAGGAAGTTCCTCTGTGGAGTGTCATGAAGCCGGAACAAAGAAAGTCCTCTCGGGGAAAACGTGGAGTCTTTGGAAAGACAGGCAACTCACTTTTGAGGAGAACTCCAAGACCCACGGGAAACGAGGAGGTTGAGCTCTGGTAGCACTCGGCAGGTGAGGTAGGAACACGCACGGGAACAAGAGCAACTACAACCAACGGTCCAGCAGCGAGCACCTGCTGCCAGCGACCTTGAGTGAGCCACTGAAGAGCTGATCAGCCACAGGTGCTCAGTCACTGCTGGGGCCAGGGAAACAGCCCCCTCTATGGGGAGAACCAAGGACACACCACACACACAAGACTGGATCCTAACAGTACACCCCCCCCGAAACGGCTCTAGTCTGGGTCCGAGGTGCCCCCTACGTCTTAGCCTCTGGAGTGTTCTTCCTGGAACCGGAGAAGTTACTGGGAGCTCCTACCTCAGGTTCTCGAAGCGTCCTCCTTCCTCGTCTCCAGAGAGGCTGGGCTGGTGCAGGAGCCAGAGCCGTCAGCGAGCAGGCGGAAGCGAAGGCAGGAAGAACCCTTGGGCCAACGGGCGCAGCGGAGGGGCTCCAGACACCCGCAGAGACTGCAGCAGGCTTGTCTGGACCCGGAGGGATGCCCGAAGCACCGGGGCTGGACCACCTTTGTCCAGACACTCGGCTGCACTGCGCCGCCATCTGGCCACCTGCGTGGGCAGAGCCGGATCCGGATTGAAACCGGCGCCGGCGTCAGCCGGTGCAGCAACAGAGGCAGTGACCAGAGCAGTAGCAGCAACAGCAGCAAACTGGGGAATAAAGGCTGTTCAGTCTGGCAGCGCTCTGCGCAAGGCTGGCCCTTGACTCTGCCAGCCACGCCTCCCTGGCGTGGAACCCTTCATATAACTTCTCGAGCTCAGAGGCTGGGAGCTGGACGCCCATGGGCTACTGAGTGAGAGGCGAATCTGTTGGGTCCATTGTGGCCGGATCGTTCTGTTACGGATCGTTGAATTTAGGGTGTTTGTGTTGGACCGAGACGCAGACGCTAGAAGGCAGCTCAAAATCAGACCTCTATGGGGAGAACCAAGGAGACACCAAACACACAAGAGGGAGCCAGCAAGCTGGACCCTAACACTATAACCTCTAATTCTAATATTTCCTTTTGCAGGTTCCCATAAAGAGCGAGGTATCCACAACTGGCAAGACGAGGCACAGGACAACGAAAACGCATGCGACCAGTCGAGCTATGATATCCCTTTTTGCAAGCCTGTTCTGAAGCGGTTTCGATGGTTACAGCGCCTGCCCTTCTTGCCATCTTACAATAGCAGCAAACAAAGAACTTTGAGCAACTGAGTTTCTAATATACAGAGTAGCTCTGGTGCTAGCCCGCTGGTCAAACAGACACATTTTTTATACTGTAGATCCTGACCATCACACTTGTCACATAGGCTGGGCATTGGACCAACAGTCAGTAAGGTCATAACTCAGATTTCAGGAAGTATATTTAACAAGCCTTGGACAGCTAGAGTGCACATCGCCGATAGAGGTGTTGTGAATGAGAGACAACCTACCAATGACCATTTCAGCCAACTATGTGCTTGTTGGTAGCTCCATGGGGCAGCTCGTAGAGCATCTTCCTGTATCACTCAGTGGTGTGGAATGTATTCATCGAGATCCATGTTCTCTCGAACACATCTGTGCCTCGTTTAGTTTAGGATGACTGAAATTTTTATTGAACATCCCTCTTGTCTCCTTTTCTCCTATGAAAGACAGAAAAAGAAAGAGAAACCCGGCTTGACTTCCTCACATCTGTGATCAAAGTCAGGCCTCAGCTCAGACTTGCTTTCTTTCTTTTCCTCTAAAAGGGTGAAAGGTAAATTACTAATATACTTCAGTCTGTCATTTATTAGAGGTCGGACACAAGTCTTGAGATAACCCTGAAAACCAAAGTCATCCCACACATCACATGGTTGTTTTAATGACTATATATCTGGTAACGAGCACAGGAAGCCAGACATCACCAACATTTTTACTTTTACTGAATGCAGCACAATGTACGACTGCAGTTAAATATTCAAGCACAACCATACGTGTGTTACATTCAAACTGTTCCCCAGAGCAAAACAAAGGTCTGCAGCAGTGTGTTGTGACTTTTGCAAAGGGGTTAAGGCTCCTGGTTGGACAGCAGCTCTAATTTGGGGTTATATCCGCTATATGGCTCTGTTGGCCTGTTTGGATTTAACCATTTAAACTACTTTAAGTGAGGGAGCCACACCGGCATGAAATTACACTGAAAACAAGTGCCAGTGTCTTCCTTAGTGTTCCTAGTTTTTATAAATGTTTTATAGAAGGAGAATCTGTAGGGTTGTCTTAGCACCTGATGTTACCCCGCTCACACGTGGTGACAACAACAGCAGAGGTTAGCCGTAGCCACCATGACCGTGAAGCTACACAAACATGTACATAAATACATGTTGTTACCCATGTTTGGACGGTAATAAAGGAGACGAAAACCATGGCAATAATGACTTAATCGTTTAAGCAAACTGATCAAGTTTAACATTGCACTGCGGAATCAGAAATGATTTAAAAGAAACATGATTCAACTCATCTGTACTAAAGTTGCTGATGTCACTGTGTCGTAACAAGCCTAACAAATAACAAAGGTCACTGGAACGTTACTACCTCATCAAGAAAGGTAACACGCATACAATTTTGAATAAAACAAAATGTGAAAGACCTCTAAAAGAGCTTTAAAAAATGCTAATGTTTGTACGTGTCTGTACGTGTATTTGTACTATTGTTGTAATACTAATAATTATTAAAAGGCATCAAGACTGAATTTATTTGTCATATTTGTTGAGAACTTCTGTTTGAATTTGATTTGTTTCTGTTCTCTTTTAAAAGACAATCAGTCCAAACATGAACCTTAATCTAAAGCTCCCGCTCTCTACTTTATTACACAGCTTTGTACTGAAATCAACGTGGACTCCAGTCCTTCCCAAGCTGTACGTCGTCCGTGCACTGATCTGCTGAAGGTAACTTCAGGCATAGCTGGAGCAAAGTCAATGGTGGCCATTGACTCCAGGAGTGTGGATGAGGGACGGCCACGTTCTGATCAGTCTGAACTCCATCTAAGATTATATCCAGAAGGGATATTTGAGATTATTCACTTACTTAATCCATCCAGCAGATGGCGTGTCCATCATCAATCCTGATTGACTTTCGATAGCATGAATCTGCATGCATAAATCCTTTTCCTGCTTATAAAGAACATTTGTGACAGCTTCCAAAAACATTGACAACAAACGATAAAAGGTTATAAGTCAGATGAATCAGTTTAGCATCTGAAACGCATCGCACAAAAGCTCTGAACCAAGTGTACCTGTGTTATATTAACTGTCAGCAGTTCTCATAGCAGGAGCTTTCAGACGTGTAAGTACATCTGAAAGGTCATATATAAAGGCAGTATATTAGCCGTCAGTGAAGAACACATCACACATGTCTCCGGACCCCCCCAGCCTTGTTCTGGGAAGAGGCAGGACTATTGCACACACTTTAAATTACATTTTTTTTTTCAAATGACAGGCCAGGATTGACTAATTAACAGGATTATCCAGTGAAGAATTCGCCGCAGGTGTACTGAAGAACCTCTTTCCTAAGGACTTAGAACAAACCCCGAAAGTGCCTCCAGGCGGTCAAACTGCTGCTAATGGGGAAATTCACCCCTCTTGAATGAATGAATTTGTTTATTGTTTATTATCCTGCAATGGGGAAATTGCAGTGTCCCAGCAGCAGCAGCATACATTGAAGAAATAAGTAATATAGAAGCCTTTTGAGAAAATAAAAATAAGTATATGGCTAACGCTACATGTTTACGGTGTTGTACATGAATAGCATGACCATTTCCCATGGGTGGGTTTATTGCACATAGGCAGATATTGCACATGAGGTAGACTGCATGATAATTAGGATGCTGCGCTGAACAGTCTGACGGCTGTGGGGAGGAACAACCTGCCGTAGCGCTCCTTCCTGCCCTGAGGATGCCTCAGTCTAGGGGCTCCAGAGTCTGGTGCAGAGGGTGGGAGGAGTTACTCCTGGTGGATGTCAGCCTGGCCAGCATCCTTCTGTCTGCCACCTCCTCAATGGAGTCCAGGCTGCAGCCCAGGACAGCCAGCTCTCTTAACCAACTTGTTAAGTCTCTTCCTGTCTCTGTCTCTGCTGCCCCCCCCCCC
>BJFM01002832.1:73531-105850 GCA_016586285.1 Arothron firmamentum
TTTTTTTTTTTTTCATAAGCTTTCCATGGCAAGTGAACTTGTGGAATTCCAGAATTATCTCAGATTGGAATATTAGCACTGGAGTGATCTAGATGCTTTACAGCTGAAGACAAATGAAGCTAGATGAATGAGCGTCAGCGTTGTTGGGCTCTCGCAGACACGGATGCTGAGCATCTGGTATTTTGTTAATGATCTGATATCCAGAAATTCTCCTCGCCACATCCTCGGAACGGCAGCCACATGATGATCATTTCCTGACAATTTCACAGCTCAGGTGTGAAATCTTTGCTCATTTGTTACAGATATAAAAAGACTGCAAACCCAGTTTATTACAGGGGACACTGAGGACTGGACGGATGCATAAAACAAAGTATGTTTTTATCTTGGATTGAGCTTCAGCGCATGCACGGCTCATAAATAAGATGCCTGCTTTCCCAAACTCAAGTTATGGCTTTTGGCGTAACCAGCATCTGAGTTCACACGAACCTAACCGAGAACATGTGAGACAGAAGGAAAGCTGAACTCACAAGTGAAAAAAAAAAAAAAAAACTAAACGTGAGAAAAGGCAGCACATACAACTCTCATACTGAGCTAATCCTAATGTGAGCGTAAATATTTCACATCGCTGATATGTTCTTAGGGAACCAAAAAAATAACATCAAAACATCTGCACTCATCCGTCCCCACAGCAAGACGGTCCTGAATTGACACCACAACTGACTGGAAACTCCAAACCTGAGTGTGAGTGACTGGTGTGTGTGTGTGTGTGTATGTGTGTGTGTGTGTGTGTGTGTGTGTGTGTGTGTGTGTGTTGAGCTGAAAACCTGTCCAGGAGGAATTCTTGTCTTGCCCATGGCTGGTGGGACGTGTCTAGTTGGCCCTCATTTACTGTAAATCCTATATTTTCGTTCTCTCAGCACACGTTTGTCTAAGGTTACGCTCTCTGGATGACTTAATGAAAAGGAAAACAAAAGGAAAACAAACGGAAAACCGGCATCTGTGTGTGAAAGTCAGGAGGACTGAGGGTGTTCATGTTTTGGCACATGGCAGAGTTAGACGATGTTCTTTTCTGTTTGCCTGCAACTAATAAAAGGCAGAGGGAGCTACACCAAATGCAGAAACGTGGCATTGCAAAACTATCCAAAGGATAAGATGCTCTTAAAATTGCATTATTTTGTGTAAATATAAAGTCTCATTCACTATATTTATATGTCCTGTTTCACATACGTTTATGTGACTGTGATGGGTTCATGCATGAGGCCTGAAATGTAAATGAAAGGCATATGTGCTCCTTTTGCAACGCTCTGAAAACCCACAACGTTGACTTTTGTGTGTGAAATACCAATTGTGGTAAAACGGCGAGGCCGGCCGCACTGACAGGCTTTGATGGGGTGATTGGGGTTTCGGGTTTTTGACTGTGCAGCGCTGCTCTGGATTCTCTGGTTTCCTCCCAGAGCAGAGGTGGTGGGAGTGTGTGAGTGATGATGTGTGTGTCCAGGCCTTTCCTGCTCACTCTCTCTCTCTCTTTCTCTCTCTCTCTCTCTCTCTCTCTCCCTCTCTCCCTCTCTCGCTCTCTCTTTCACTGGGAAGAGCTCCGCGAACCTCCTGAGCCTGGTTAGGGAACAGCAACAGCGGGAAAGGAAGGGGTGGATGGATGACGGAAGGATGCAAAGTCCCTGATTTCCAGAAGGAGGACAGCGTAACTCACATCGCCACGTTCCATCATCAGTGAGATCAGGTCCACTTAGGTTGATTAGTTTGGGACAAATGTGATGTGAGGGTTGAAAAATGTAAAGCGGTGATCAAACGTTCACGCCGCTAATTCGGCTAAATACGATCATGTCAGCGGATCCGAAGCAGAACGTCTGAATGTTTTCACAAGCGGGGGTTCTTTTCATGCTAACAAATATTTTCTGAGACGAACCAAGTGTGGCTGAGAAAACACACACATTGGTGGGAAAACAGGCCCAGTTAACAGAAGCAGCTTGTTGTGCGATGAACGCTGGGGACCGTCTTTACCTTCGTGTCCTTGCATCTCTCTTAAATGATCTGACCTGCATTTGTTACTCTAGAGTTTGTTTCTGCAAAAATTTCTTGCTTTGAGCGCATGTTTGATCCCGCCGCTAAAAATGTTTGTCTTTTATCCCATAAATGTGTTTCCTTTGTCTTTTTCCTGTTTATACCTCAGTTTTCGGTCCCCCACGAATGCTGCGGGGCTTTCGATTCCTCTGTCCAAGTCAGCCACACATTAAACACCACTCTGGAATTTTATTTTCTCAACAGGTGGGGAGGTAAAATCTGGTTTGACTACGTGCCCGAGTCTTCGCTCGGATGACCTCGTTTGCGTAACAAGCGAATCAGAATTCTTCTACAGTTGAGAGTTTCTCCTCCACCTAGGCGGTTGTGGGGGACAGCTGTCCCCTGTGGGGCAGTTGTGCATACTTGCATACTGATGCTAAGCTGGAGTTTTCAGGACCTACATTTGCCCTGAAGGAAGGGCTCAGGGTAATTTGGAACAGGTAATCCTGCTACTCGTCTTCTGTTACCACTCTATGAGGTCCCGCTGACAGCAGAATGTAGGCCATAATTTTTCATTTCAACTTCTTTTTGATACTGAAATACATCAAAAGGTGGTTATAATTGAAAATTCCTTGCATCTGAAAACAGGCTTGGTTCGATGCTTGTGGCTGCGTCTTCAGCGGCCTTGACTCTCCGTGCCATTCCACAGACGCACTGGTAAGAATAAGGAAAACAGCTACACAGCCAATGTCGACGATAGAAAAGAACTCTAGTTTAGCTCTACAAACATTTAAAATGAGTTTTGCACAAACTCCCAAGTCACAAGTTAAGATCACAAAAATAATTGGATCGGCTTTCCAGTCTAATGCCTCGATTATCCCTTCTACCGGAGCCTGTGGCCTCTAATAGTTTAACACCGTCTGACCTGCGAATCTCTTCAGCTACCAGTCTGGGTCAGCTTGTTTTTATTTGTTAACACTACTGTTTTTGAGGCTACTCCTGTTAATTGTACCGCTCCCTACCCCCTCGGGGTTGCCTCCGGCCCTCTAGTCTAGTGCCAGTGGTGCACTGCGTTGCCTTGGAGATTATTATTTTTTAGGAACAAAAAAACAACTAGACGAACGAAATTTGGAAATAATGAGGGCGGCACACACTAGTCAAGACAAGTCACTTAATTAACATAATTCAACTGCATGTATAACAAATATAAACATGAGGGAGGAAGGAGCACCATGGGGCAGATGCCTATCACCTGTTTCATTAGAAGAAGTAAACCCCCTAAAGCAAACGCTAACAACGGAGTCGTCAGCTGCCACGTTTATTGAAACGGCTCATCCAGCAGTTGAACCTGTTCCTCCTGATCTCAAAAGGGCATTCTGACCGTGCAGTAAAGATAACTACAGTAGGTTCTTTTGCAATGACACAAACCTGCAAGTCTGCTGAAGCTCCTCTTGGTCCTCGTCTTGTTTTGGGAAAGCTTTTTACCTTGCAACAGGAACTTTTTCAGATGGACGCTTGTTAGAAACATGTGCGGTCATGAAGAAACTGTATTTTAGAGGTACTGCTGGCTCTCAAAGAGGTTGTAAATCTAATGCTATGTTGGCAGCTAGCTATATAAACACAAATAGAGACACATCTCGACATAAACAGTGCAACCACACAACCACACACACACACACACACACACACACAGAGCGGGTGTATGTTGGCTTCAGTGGCTGGGCTCCAGAGATCCCGTACAGAGGTGAGAGAACGTTCCAGAACCTCAACCATCAGTCTGGGCCGGGCAGCCAGACAGAAACCTCCCCTCACAAAGGTAACATGAAAGCCCACCTGGAATGGGGCAGAGTGCAGAGACACACTTAATGAAAACCTGATCCAGAGCCTCAGGACCTCATGCTGGGCTGAAGGTTCACCTTCCAGCAAGACGATGACTCCAGGCACGCGGCCAAGACAACACAGGAGTCCTAAAAATGGCTGGTTTCACCCATTAGTCACTGTGATTCTGTTTAAGACAAAAACAAAGTCTGGATTGTTCCGTTCCAGAAAGCGGTTGATATTTTTTGGGAGATAATTACCTAAGTAATGCAGTAGCATTCCAGCGTTGGCATACTGAGCATATAACGAGGTGTTTAAGGACAAGCACATAAGTCTGTCAGGCATTCAGATGGCATTATGGCATCAAACCATAACTTAAGCTTAAATTCTTTAACATAATGTGAAGTCATGTGTGGTCTGTTGTAGGTCGCATTTCTGTCAAGCTTGCAACATTAAGCGTCGGTATTCAGCCAATCACATCTTCTGACACTACGTTCTTCAAACCACTGAGCAGCTGCAGCGGCTGGTGCTCTCTGAATCCCGGAAAACTTTCGTTTAAAGATATAGATCAGGCTCAACGCGACAGAGCTGGGAGTCAACGTCACGGCTGATTATGAATGGCTTGTTTGAGCAGACGACAGAAAGGCAGCAGCAAACCCACACTTGAAGCGATCAGGCTGATGGATACCCAAACACCTATTCAGGTATTTATCAGGTACAGCGAGGTTCTTGCAATGGTCTCAACAAAGAACCTCTGACTCGCAAAGAGACTGAATCCTAGCTCACACCTGAAGAATTCAGGCCGCTCACATTTGTGAATGGCCACTAACTCTATGATGATGATGATGATGATGATGATCCACCTCACAGATGGAGAAACTCTGACTTTGAAAGATGTCAAGTTCAAATGAACCGACTCCTTGAACACTTCAGAGGGAATTCCTAAAGACTTGTCTCCATCTGTTGCTGGGGGTCCAGGTCCCGATATCAGCTGCATGGGCCAACATGTGAAAAGGGATTAAAGAGCTGTGAACGGGCCGAGCGCAGGGGCAGGTGATGCCTGCTTCGTTAGCCATCAACGCAGCCAAACAGGGTTAAGAGAACAGGGCTAAGCTGAAGCGACACATGAAGGCTCCACCCTGCTGCTTGTGCCATAGTAAATTAACTAAATAACTCTAGTGTTAGATGATTTAGGGACGACTTAGTTTAGATCAGCGCTGCCGGGCCACATCGATGGGAGAGTCTAAGTCAGAGACATGGGGGACAAAACCTGTCGCCTCGGTTTGGATTCACTCCGAATTAACATAAATGCAAATGTGCTGACGCGTACATCTCAAACACTGGCCAAAGTGGCACTGAGGGGCACGAACCGTCTTCTTTTTTCCCACGATGGTCAAATGGAATCCAGTGGTGCACCTGCACGCAGCGTGCCAGTCTTTTTTTCACAGCTTGTGTGGCGCGGTGGTTTGTGGTTTAGTCTGCTTGTGCATCAGAGTCCGGCTGTAGTTTGAAGCCAGTTAAGTTCTGAGACGGAGCCTGGCGATGCCTCCTGCTCCACAGCTTCCTGCAGACATGATGGAGCTCAAGAATGAGACCTCTGAAGAAAGCACAGACAAAGTGCGAATTATTTCTTATTTCCACAAGAACAAGGATTTCCTTTTCTGTGGTGAAGCAACCACACCAGAAGTTACTGTCATGGAAGCTTTTATGGCTGTTGAGTGTTAAGGCCTGCTTGTGGCTGTCTTACTTCCCTCTGGAGTCGGACATTGCTAAGATGCTGCAGATGTGTTGGTTAATGAAGAATATCCGCTGCTCTGCACCTGCATAAACTCATCGAGATGACTGACAGGATGTTTTCTGTTTACTACTCATGCAAATGTGGTGGGAGGGTGCTTCTGATCTCGTGGATCCTTCTCGGGAGCCGTGCACCTCCATCCGTTTTGCAGATGGCGCAGATGTACCGTGAAGGTTGTCCGTGCTGGAGAAGCACGTTCAGACTGGTCGGACGTGCACCATGCTGGGTCCGCTTTCAAAACATACAAGATGTGATGTGTTTTGTTTTGGATGGCTTCCTGGATGTCTACTTGTGCCCCACCCAACTCATACGGTGGTCCTGTTCCAGAACAGACACTCCATTTTCTAGTAGACATTGTTAGTTTGAAACAGGTCTGTTATGATTAAATTAATTACGTTGGTGTACCAAAAATATGTAAAATAAATAAATAAATCGGTCATCGCCAAATGCAAAAGGAATTGCAGGGATGTGGACAGGAGACGGCTGCAGACGTCCGCTTGTCTGCAATAAATGTGCTGACTGCAGTTTTGTCTTTGACAGCTTCCTCAGAATATCGATGCTCGCTATGAGATCAAACATGTGCCATAAACATGTGCACTATCAGAAGTTCTTTGTCTGAAAGCAGGCTTGTGTTTTGCAGTGTGCACATGAAACCTTTGACATGTGTCGCACTTATTTTTCCTCCAAGTCTGCATTCCTGTGAAAATGTCTCCAACCCTTTTAAAGCTGTATGTGCATTTTGTTGGGGTGAAAAAAAAAAAAAAGAAAAAGAAAAAAGAAGGAACTTTAGTGTCTTTAATGCACTTTTGACAGCTAAGATCTTCTGTAGGCCTCTGTAGTCCCGGGAGGCTGGGAGTGGTAGACTCTACAAAATGATTAGATTCACACTTTACTTAATGTCATTGTTTTGGCAAATTTTCCTAACATCTGTATGTTTCTATGGCGCCTGTGATGGAAACCAGGATGGATGCCTGTGATCTGAGTTGAGTGTAGAGAACAACGTTATTGTCTCTTGTGTTGTCTGCTTGTCATAAACCCTGTGGGTTATTTTTTTTAATTATTATTTGATAGCTGTGTTTGATAAACCTCATTGCCTCTGGCTGACAGGTGCTGAAACATTTCTGGGTGCCGTTTCAGCCCCAAAAGTTAACTTGCTGGTTGTACTGAGTGAAACGTTGAATATTGACGTAAAGCTGCTGTGGTGGTCTCCTCAGCACAGCCTGTTGAAGATGCAAATCTTTCTCGTTGGGAGATTTCCAGTGGCAATACGAGTTCTCTGGACAGGTTTACGCAATGTATTAAGCGTTTTTTTAAATTTTTTCTTCTCATAGCTAAGCAGCCTCCTGTTGACGACTTTCTGGCTCCTCACTGGACCTTCACAGGTCTGTGGATGTGTTGAGACATGAGGGTCTGTTATGTACAACGTCATGGTAGGGCCACGGGAGTGGGCGACGTTCCAGGGGATCCTGCACCTTTCCTGGCTGGGACTGGCAACCGACCTGGACAGAAATCCACCCGTATGTCATCCAGCGAGTGCACCGTTGAAAGATGTTTAAGGACAATCAGATAAATGCTGCTCAGACAGGAAGGGTGCGGTGGCGAAACTGCGGGTGCCGCTCAGACTTCACCTTGTGAGGCTTTCCTCTGTGTCCAGAAGGCTGGCGGTGCAGGCCTCGGGAAGTCTTTGGGGATTGTGGTGGTCCTGGACCCAGACCACACTGCTCTCCTGGTCAGGGGCTTAATCTGAGATTTAGTGGGTCAAGTGTGGGTGCAGAGGGGTTATATCAACCAGAGATCATCCCAATAAGGGGCCTGTCCAATGCATGCATGCGTGTGTGTGTGTGTGTGTGTGTGTGTGTGCGCGCACGCACATATTTTAGTTTGGAAAGCGCTCACCAATCATTTTAATTAATAATTTTTTGCATGATGATGTCCATCATCTGTGATGGCCCCCTCAGCAGGGTTCTTTGCTAATGATGAGAACATTCCTCCATGTTGAAGATAAGCGACACATTGTGACATGTGGTGTTGCATCCAGGACACATTGCCTAGAGCCCCTTGCATGTCTCACATAGTGGTTGTATAGGCTCCACACACCCACCCCCGCAGCTATCCACGTACACGGCTTGCAGGAATGCCTGTGATGAATTTGGAGCTGAACCTGTCACGGTGGCCTATGTGGCGCAGATGGAGGATCTCGTCTCATCACCGTCTCTATTGATTACGGTGGGCTGCTTTTCACACACACACACACACACACACACACACACACACACACACACACACACACACACACACACACACACACACACACACACACACAGACTCGCATCAGTGAGTCACTCATTCACTAAATTACACACAAAGAGCTGACGGCACAATTTTACAGTTCAAAGGTTTGCCATTGAAATACTTCTGCTCGGCTTCGCCTGCAAAACGGACGATTCCTGACGTGCTTTTAGGATTTGACATGTATTATCTGGAACTTTTGCAATAAGACTTTCCCTTTCTTTTTTTCCTTTTTTTTTTTTTTTTTAAAGACGGAACTGTTGCATGAGAAGGTTGCGCGGATCTTTCACACAACAGCGGCTGGCCGCGCTGAACGAGCTTCATGTTTGATGCGGCATCACAAGGATGAAGAACTTCCATGTCTCTGGACCTGTCTGATGTGTTGACATTGGCGCTGTGACAGTGAAGCTCTCGGCGGCGCGGCTCGTCAGAGGGCGGCTCTCCCGCTGCTCCTTACGCATCATTATAAAGGCATGGCTCCCGCCCTCTGCGCGCTGTCTCGCTTCACCGACGTGAGCCGTCAGTGTCCGTGTCTGTGTTGTAGCCTAGAGAGATGGGTTAGATGTCACAGGCAGTTAGTCGACAGCTTACCAAGATTAAAAGTTTCACTTCACGTTTTTGCCCTCATTCTCCTTCCGATTCTTGTTTTCGGAGCCCTTTTCTGCCTTGATTGGATACTGCTGATTTAGATATTGGATATGTGCACACAGGATGATGACAACCCCTTTCCTCCCCGTCGAAGTAAAATAAAATAGGCTTTCGGACACACTGGATTTACTCCTGTCATTCCATATGAAGAAGTCAAAAGTAAGTCTTTTCTTTCTCTGCTTTCCGTGAACAAACGCTGATCGTTCGGGTCTTACGCAGGACTGAGAGACACGTTCAGCAGCACTTCCAGTGTAACCAGTCACCAAACAGATTCCCAGCGCATTTCAAACGTAGCTTTATTTGTTTTGCATGTTTGTTTTGGGAGATCATTTGCATTGACTAACAGGACTCTGGTGTGTTTACTGATAGCGCGCATGCGGATACTGTCTTTTCTCTCTCTCTTTTTTTTGGGGGTCGTAATGTACCGCTCGTTTCTAGCCCGAACTGGTCTACCTGTGCAGACCTGGTAGCGCGTTTGCACCTCGGTTTCCTTTTCGATGTGGAAGGCAGTGGCGCAGCAGCTCCTCCAGCGCAGCCTCGGTCGTGCGCTGCGCCTATCTGCCTCCGCAGAAAACGTTTGGCACCTTGCGTAAACACCATTTAAACGGCTACATTCCCTTGATTTTGTGCGTTTTGCTACTGTTGGAAGTGGTGGAGCTGCAGGTTTGTACAGATTTATGCGCAGCAAATAACAATAATGATAATAATAATAATAATAATAATAATAATAATAATAATAATAATAATAATGATGATGATGATAATAATAATAATGTCACTGATCATTCAAAAAATGGTTTATTTCTAATTCTAAGTCGTTAATGGTTTGCACGCTTTAGTAAAAGTGTCAACTTTTCCAAACAAGACAGCCTTAAATGAAGAGTCCACAAGCCTCGTAAACGTCAGTGTCAAACAGGGAGATGTTCTGAATCCTCTGAATCGATTGAAAAGCGTGAAAGCAGTTAGTCTTGTGTTAAAGCAGAGAGGTCCTCTGCCTTCTCTGCAGCCTCTGTCCGGTCCAGGCAGCCTTGGCTGCGCTTTTCTGTCCACTTCATGGCGACGGCTCAGAATTCAGTGGAATTCAATGTCACATCCGCATCTGTGCTATAGAACCTTATCAGTTTTATAGTCTAATCTAGTCTGCCTAATAAAGATCTTTGGTCGGGTACATATAAAGCGCATGCATGCAAGCGTGTGCGCTCGTATCTGAGAATTCAGTCCTTAAAGTTGGCCTCGGGAAGGGTGGAGGAGGGTCACAGCCCTGCTACTGTTCACCATGCTGCAAAGAAGGTTTAGATTGAAGTTAAGATGCAACAGCGTTTCACACAGGTCGCAGATTAAACGCACGGACTGTAATTTGTTCCTGAGCTTAAATGCGCAGCGACTGGAAGCGAGTAAGACAGCAGTCTTCTCGGTCTGCGGAGCTCACGGCTCACCTGTCTACCTGAATAGTAATACTAACTTTAGTCTTGTAATGAGTGAATGGAATCTGCTCTAATCAGCGCTAAGAGGAGCAATTTGAGAGCAGATTAGACCACACACACACACACACACCAGGGAAAGTGGGGGAGCGCGTCTAGACCTTCACGGGACACACGACACCAGCAGGGAGTGCTAGAGTTGTCTGGCCCCTGAGCAGTTTTCAGGGAGCACGCAGCCACCTCAGTCTTGGGACAGTTGGGAGAGGACCCCGAAAGACTCACAGCCAATCGCAGTGAGCCGAAAGGACGAGACCTCCTGGGACCAGACGGCTCTCATCCGCTCCGAAATGAGACGTGTGCCAAAAGCAGCATTAGGTAACAATGGAGCACAGCGAATACCAGACAGAGCTGCTGTTCCGTGCATGGTTGTGTGTCAGCGTGCTCGCATCCCAGACTTTTCACCTCAGCTCGGTTTTGTATGCAGAAGCAGGGCTGTGACACCCAGGCTGGATCACTGCTTCAGCGCCACCCGCCTGAGCTTGCTCCCCGAGGAAGGTCAACTCTTGCTTATTTATGCATTTGCTTTTTGTTTTTTTATGATGCATGCAGGTGCCTGAGCGAAAAGCATGAAAACAGAGGGACTGGCGACGGTCAAATGGTGCGAAAGTGCTGGAAACGTGCACGGTGTGGAGTTACTGAAGGCAAATTACATTGTAACATCTGTAAACTCACTTGAAAGGAGATCTGAGGTGCCTGGAATGAAGCACGAGCTGTGCTGTGGGCTCCGAAATCACTTTCTTCACCGTTGACTCAGGTCTAAATCAGCTTTTAACGCCGATTGATCTTTGCGACCTTCCCACGGCCCACTGTCACAGGGCTCCTGTTAACTGAAGGTGATTTATGACACCTACTCACTAGCGCAGACCGCAGCCCGTGAACGTTCCTCGGCTTTCTCTCGCTGGCAGCGAGCGGAGCGGCAGCTCCCGTCAGGGTTCAACGCTCGTTTGTCAATCTCGCCTCGCGAAGAGGCTCCGTGACTCATGTTTGAAGCTGGCTGCAATCGTTTGACCGTGTTCCAGGACATCCTTCAACATGTTTAATGACACCGGTTGCCGCACAGTTACTTTTTGTCCCTCAGCAGTGAAATGCCATTGAATCATTTTATCAAAATGCCTCTGGAGTTCAAATATTTTCCCACGAATTCACCACCATCTCAGTGGCTGAGTTGCAGCTGAGTAAGGCTCACGTTGTCTCTTGTTGTCTGTTGCACTGATTTCCAGGGTCTCAGGACCTCAATTTGGAGTTTTTGGTTTGGTGCACTGGGGAGTCTGAATAGAACACGTTCAATTCTAACGTTTAAATAAAACCACAGGCGCTGTTTTAGCATATGTCCTGAATTTGATGAGCTCCTGGAGGAATGGCCTGACAGCCAATGCGTTTGCTCTAAAGACTCTTATTTATTTTTTTTACTAGATAAGAAAGCTTGTGGACTGCTGCTCCCTCATATCACTTTTATTGGTGGATTCCTCAGAAGCCAGTGGGTGTGCGTGTGCATGAGCGCGTGAGTGTGTTTGGGTTTCAGTGGCTGCAGACAAAGTGGACAGAATCTTGTGGCTGGTCATAGTTAATTTGCAAGAATTGTTTTCTGCATCAGCTCTTGTCGCGTTAGAATCTTATTAAATATGAAGCAGGAAGAACAACCGTCATTCGAAAAATTCATTTATGGCGCAGATCAAGTAAAGAGAGATTTCATTGAGGGTTTTCGGCGTCTGAAGGGTGTCTTGGTTTGAAATGATGCGTTGCCACAGACAATTTCCTTTTTCTAAATGCAAATCATGTACCCAATCAGTGTTGCATTAAAGAAGGGTTTTTTGGTTTTTTTTTGGTATTTGCTTAAAACGAGTGTCACACAGAGCTTTGTTTTTGTTTGTGTCACAGACGACTGCCGTTAGCTGGGGCATGCTGCCAAGTACCTTTAAGGTGTTTACAGATGTGAGTGACAGTCAGTTCACGAAGGCTGCAAACCGGGCTTTCATGAAGATCGTTAACCGGGGATCCAAACGATGCAGTAATATATTAGCCAGAGAGAATTACAGCCGTCAACACAGCAGCTCTTAAAACCCTGTTTTTCCCTTTGATCTTTCAAGAGGCTGCAGCAAACACTCCCTTCACACAGAATAAGCAGGAGTGCACCTTTCCTGAAATCCTTGCCACACCAGTTCACACTGTGCTGCTAAGCCTTTCACTGACAGATGATGTGTTGTGCAACACCAACAGATTTCTTTTTAAAGCTGGTGACCGTGGCAACTTTTCGTGACGGCTCCTTGGACGCTCCAAGAATGTGTAATATTCAAGTAAATTCTTCCATTTCCACAGCGTCCGCGTCACAGTTGCAAGCTCAGGAAGATGATTTGCATGGTTGTTTTTTTTTTTTTTTTTGAAATCTCACCGATTTCGCTCATTCTCAGCTTGTTACACTGTCGGCTTCATGTTAAAAGTATTATACATTAGCATTGGCTGCAGATGTTCTGCATGAAATGTGTTTATGTTATCAGCTTCAACCAGTCAGTAATTGGTATCCCTGACATCCGTGCAGGACCTCTGGGCAAATTCAGAAGCATGAAGCTCAGATCATAAACTCTCAGAGAGCACTTCTGTTTTAGGCAGGGTTGGATTTCATTACAGTCTTCTTGTCCACAGATGTATCTTGCAGGTGTTTACGGTCTGCTAAAGCTTGTGGCGTTCAGCAAACCTTCTGTTTCATGTTGTCTTGGTTAGGAGTGGCAGAGGAAATATTTCTGCTCAGCCTTTGAAAGAGGTCGTTGGGAGCAAAGGTCAGTGACAAAGGTCACCGTGAGCGGCGCCATCCCAACCTGCATGTGATCAAACATGGAGCATCAGGTTGAATGTTCCAAGAAATTAATCTTCGTCGTTATTGATGTTGTTTCCACGGTTCCGTAGCTGAAGCACTAATGCTTTTAGTAGCAGAAGATTTCTCTTCCGGTCCAATTTGTTGAACGCAAAGTGTACAAAAGGACACCGCTTCCTCCAAAAGAAAGAGAAGAATCATGGCAATGCTTTTCATCTTCATCCTCCCTTTTGCCGCCTGTTCTCAGTAGTAAGATCAGGAACCTGGAGCTGGAAACTTGAAGACTCTTTGATCCCGGCAAACCTTCCAGTTCTGATATCAGTATAAAGACAATCCCTTAATTTGTACTGTCAGCTTTGACAGCATTTTAGGGTTTCCCGAGGTTGCTTTGCAGTCAAACCGTTATGTGCTTATCACAGTTCCATTTTCTACATGTAAATAAGCTTCTGTGGTGTCTGGATTAGTGTGTACATCTGCCGTAGTTTGCTTTTTGTTGTGAGGCCCCTGAAGGTCACCAACCTTGTAGTTTCTCCCTACGTAACAATCAGGCTTCTCTCTTCTTTTTTTTTTAAACAATTCATACTTTCGAAACTGTAGACAGATTTCGAATTGAACTACAAAAAGCTTATTTCATGTTAATATTTGTACAGTATTTATGATGTGCTTAGTGTCCGTGTACTCATGTCAGTATCAGCCGTAGATGAGGCGCCTGCTGAGCCGAAGATTGTAGTTTGACAGAGTAAATACCTCAGAACAAGACTTTTAAGTCAACAGAACCAAAAGAATCAGAGGACGTGTTTGCTTTTAGAGCTGCAAATCCAGACAAGCTAGCTAAAGCCCAGATACATATTCCTGTTAGTTTTCATATTTATGCCAGAAATGAATGCACCACAGAAATCCATAGTGGAGAAAGTAGCGCCAGTTTAGTCTGTAGCAAATCTGCTGTGTGCACGGCCACCATGCGAGTCAAACCGCAAAGCTTTCCACCTGATTTCCAGAGGTCAAACAACGACTGAGTCACACCTAAGTGAAAGAGTGGCTAGAGTATGGCAGTACCAAGTCCAGTCAGGGAAGGTCCGGTCCAGCTGTGGTGCTCTAGCCAGACGTGAACATCGTGCATCTCATCACACGTGAGTGAATGTTCGAGTTTTGGTTGCAGCAGACGACTGAATTCTCAAATATTCTGATGTATCATGGATGGATGGTTGGATGGTCCAATTGGATCAGATGTATTCTGGCGGGATGCTTCTGGGCGCCGTCGCCTCCCTGCTTGTCTGTTTTGGGTTCTCTGTCCTCCCAGCAGCACGTGGGATGCTCCGCCGGCTCTGCGTCCCTTTCCCTCGCTTTGAAAACCACTTCAGAGGTGGAGAAGTGGCACATTCCCCTGCCGGGCTTCTCTGTCTGATGCTAAATGGGCTAAAGTACCAAAGTACGGTAACAAGCTCTAACAACGTGCCTAGCTGGCGATGAAGAGGCTGAAAACGCAGGAAAAAGGTGCAGTCAGAGTCCTCGTGAATGCTTCATTCACGAGGACTCTGTTCTCTGGAACATCTGATATTATTAATGGTCATTAAGAAACATCGCCAGGAAAATCTCATGGTATCACTTCAACGTGATCTGGATAAAAGATTGGGTTAGAATATCTCCTGGGCACAAACATGCTGTGACAGTGGACAACTGTCATGTGTTCAGCTCTTATGAGATTACTTGGTTAAAAGGGCCACGAGGCTGGCAGTCTGGAGAGCCTGTTCACATAATGATGGCTCAGCTTCAAAGTGGTGCTGGAAAATGAGGTGAGCGGTAATCATCTTCACAATCGATACCAGAGGAAAAGCAGGCTGGCAGACCTCAAGAGCCTTAATGCACCTGATAATGGCAGGCAGCAGCACTTCTGCTGCACAAGAGCACACAATTTACATTTGATTATGCTGTTTTCTGAAGATAATAGAATACGTGGTTGATTTTGGACACCGAGAGCACGTGGGTCGGATGTGAGTGGGACGCGTTTCCCGTGTGGGATATCAGTGTTGTGTCCCCGGTGCTGCTCTAATGTTAATCCGAAGAGGTCGCTGAAAAAGCCCCCGAATGCGGGAGCCGACCTCACAGCTGACCTTTTCTCTGACGTGTGTGGCCCAGTCTGCCTGTCGCAGATTCCAGAATCAACAAAAAACAAAATCTGTTTGTTTTCCCGTCAGAGATTAAGCAGAGTTGCAGATTACGCGAATGTGTAACCACGAAAACATTAAAGCCAAGAAACACAAGCATTTATCATCACGAGCACCAGCATTCATTTCAGCTGAACTGGAGCTCTTTATCATCATCATCTTCGTCATATTCATGATTGTCGTGATCTCATAACCTGCGACACAGCTTGTTGAATCTGATTGGATATCCCTTTCAACTACAGACACTCCGGAGGCCGTTAATCTGTCTTTACAGCACTTTTTAGCTTAAATGTGGTGTTTTCGACAGCCGGTAAGTCTGCCTGTGCACTGTACAGCTGCCATGAGAAGGTCCAGATGTTAACAAGCAATCGAATTGGATGTTTTCCTCGGTTATTTTTTGACACAGCGCCTGCACAGATGTCACATGCCCAACACGTTCCACAATCAGTTTCCAGTTTCCAGTTACGTGACGCCGGCCCCGTGGGAACATCGATGCGTCACCATGCTGACTCACGGTGGACTCGCTGGACCCTCCGTGGAGCCGGCGAATAGATTCTACATGTGTTCAATCTCGAGCCCCAACATCCTCTGTCGGATGAAGAAAGACAGAGACACGAGAGCGACCTCCAGGGCTTTGGCATGTTCTGCGGCTCCCACCCGCATCCTATTGCTCCATAATCCACCTCTGGACACAGAAGTGTTTGTGGTTTTCCCTCCCAGTGAGGTGGAGGCCTTCCCTCAAGGATCAGTCAGTTTGGCTGCTCCCACTCGCTCGGCTTTTCCGACTGTTTTCTCCAAATGTGCAGTTTCCTTTCTTTTTCTCCGGACTGCAGGGTATCAGCATCGTGTTTCCACGGGCAGTGTCTGTCCACAAACCCGATCAATGACGGTGAAGAGCAGCAGCCTTCATCAATACTGTGGTCGCTCCCCGGAAGTGCTGGGTCAGCAGATTTTTAATCCCTGAAAACACAGCCTGATTTTCCAAAGCCGTTCCCACAGACTGGAAAGTCCGGCACTCAATCAAAGCAGAAGCACATAATCAGATTTCCCTAAAATTGCCGCTTAATGATGCCTAACAGAAAAATTGAATTGCAGGCATCCCTGCAAACATGTCCAGCGGTAGTACCCCGGCACCATCTCACCCTGGGCCGCCCGGGAAGAGCGCGGCCGCAGTCAGGGTGCAGAGCTCAGGTCTGGAATGCTGAATCGAAGCGCTCCTGAAGCACAGTCGGCCGTAAATATGGCGCTTTTCTGATTTCTACCAGAGTCAAGCGACTATCGAACATCTGGGATGCTGGTGAGACGCCTCCGGGTCTGCCGATGTCTCTTTCCAGATGGTCTTCATGTTGTAGCGGAACATTTCGTGTGCTGTTGTACGGTTCTCATCCTGGCTGTGGGTTGACTCTGGGTGGGCTTGGCGTATTCGCTGTTGGCTCATCTCAGTTCATTTGAAGCATCATTAGACAGCCAAGGAAGTCATTTTATTTGCTGATTTGCAGTGTTGATCTAGGACGAAGGCATCAGTGGGCACCACCTACTGACTCATCCTTAAAGCAAACCTGAAGAGGGTTGAGTCAGGAAACGTGTTGAGTGAGATTCCCATTCACTCCAATATGATGCAGTGAAAGTGCCAGTGAAGCAAAGAAAGCAGTGTAAGCCGTCAGCCCTGATGCTTTGTTGCAACTTGACAGGACGTTTCAGAAGCAGTGCCATTTAATGGCATAGTTTGTTTAAAGCGCTCATCTCCCCTTTCAAATCCTGCCAGATACATCCAGAGCCCCGGCAACTACAAACCCGGCAGATTCTGCCACACGTCCTCCATTTTGGTGAAGCACACAACACTGCTGCTTTGCTTGTCAATTCGTTGTGACCATGAAATAATCCAATTTTTAAGGATTCCTGCAGAATTCCTGTGTGTTTGTGGAGCAGAGTCAGCTCTCCTGACGCCGTCCCGCGCGGCGTCAAAGCATATTGTTAGATGATTTTTTTCCCCTGTTGTCTTGCTCTGATCCTGCCTGTGTGCCATCTGATGGGGATTAGCTTTGGTGATCAGCCAGACAGAATCGAATTACTTCCCGTCTGACCTTTACATGCTAAATTTGATTCTGCGGTCCCTGCTGTAGAGGTATCATTGTTCGCATCTCTTCCGGTCGCGACTCTGTTGGACAAACATGTTGCACAACGGGGGCAGGAGTATCAGGCGAGGTGACAGGACCGTTGAAAGATCTGGGTTGCCATATTTGTCAACAGGAAATGAATGCTTACATCCTTAAAATGGAACCGAATACTGCAAACCAGCCTGCGCAAGTGACTTTTCCTTTTTACTTGAAAACAGCAGCTTGTTCTCAACTTTGTATAAACAAAAGGCCTGGAGATGAGATTTGTATCAACTGACTGTGATATTTTTATCCCTCTTGCTGATATCCTGTTTTTGCAACACTGAGTCTTTATTCACCGAGGAGAGGACTTGCTGACTGGTCAGCCAGGCCACTTAAAAGACTCACGAGCAGAAACTTTGAAGGGTTAACGTTCCCCTAAACTCTGAGAGGAGCCCCGTTTAAAGGTGAAACAAACCCCATTCGGGTTTAAAAACTATGCCCACGCTTGGCTTCATTTCTTTTCATGCGATCATCACAGATTGTGAAATAGCACGACCTCAGTATCCAAACCACAAAAAAGAACACTCTGCTTTACCCAAACAAATTAAAAGAAAAGCTAAATCAAACTCCAGACAAACCTGCCAAAACAAGATTGATCCCAAATAGTCTGCGGAGATATTTTGACGTGTGAAAGTAGGAAAACAACTCGGCCAGATGGCAATAGTTCACCTGGCTGAATGCAGCGTCAATCGTCGCCGTCAACCGTCGCATCTTCTGATGGGGCTGTTCACCCCAGACCGCCACAGTAATACGGCCCGGCTGTGACCTCGACCGTGGTGTCAGTCGGACTACGGCGCTCCGCATTCTTCACCTCCACAGATGGAAAATCTGTCTTCACCTGAGGACAGCCGGTGTCCTCATATCAGCACTCATAGAAAAAGTTTAGGTCTCAGGGGGCCGACGGGCCGACGATGAGGGGGAGATTTATAGGAATTTATATATTTATCCACTCGGATTGTTTGAAAGCTGTCCCTGAGCTCCACCTGTCAAACATGCAGCCAGCAGGTCTGTGCACGTGTGCTATCTGCCGGAGCTCTGCGGGAATATTTACTGATGAACTTCTGCTTTTCACTCTTTTGCTTGCAGATTCGGATACGCAGTTGTGTCCATTTACTGCTGTTCATCACGCTTGGGGTACATTCAAGTAAATTTGACGTCAACCCGGTGACAGATGACATCTCTAGACTCTCGATTCTGGTGAGGATGCCGCTAGGACAAGCTTTGAAATGAGAACCGCCTCTCCAGGCTCCACCCAGCATTTGCTTTTACATATTCTGATTTTGAGGGCCTTGGTAGTCCCGGAGCCTCGGGAACGAAAGGGTTAGGGTGACCTTCCACTCAACCCTCTGCGTGGGGTCAAAGGTCCCACCGCTCGCAGTTTGCTGACAACTTCAATACACACATGTGTCGAACCTCGAAGTAAAATTAGCAAGAGCATCTTATCAAAACATGCAACGGGGTGCTGGAAAAGGTCAGCTTTAATCGTTCCAGACACACCCTCAGGATTCACGCACCGTAATAATTGTCCAATTAAAAACAAATTAAGCAAAACAACATTTAAGGAATGAATGTGCTATTATTAAATTGGAACGGCACATCAGCTCCTCAGCCGCTCATGTTTAATTTGTTCCTCTGTTCTCGTTTTCAGAAAAACAATATTCCTAAAGATTACAGAATTCCTCTGGATTACATTCCAAAAGCAACGGTAAGCAGGCTGTGCAAATTCACGTGTGAACAAAGTCATGACTCAGAACTCTCGTTTTTTTTGGCTCCGCTCGCTGTTTCCTTAGCTACACCCTGGCGCAGCGCTTGGCTGACCTCGCCACCATTGTGCTGTGTTGTGTGACGGTTGTGCTTGATATGCTCACACTTCTGATGCCATATCTCTTCTCTTTTTTCCACCCCCCCCTTCCAGGCTGGGATGTGTTGGGTAAAATTAAACGTCTTCTGCTTGGAGAACAGTTTACACAATTTATCACATACGTTTGGAAACATCTCATCCAACAGGAAAAATTTAAGCATATTCATCAAAATGTTTCAAGAGCTGCGCTTCAACATGGAGCCTGTGGTAAGTTCATGCTGGGCACCGTTGGAAAATAAAAGCATGGCGCCTAAAGGGGTCAAAGGTCAATTTTGGTGGCATGAGGGCAAAGACAGTTTCACAGTTATTAGCATTTTATTATCGCCGCCCGTGAATGTAAGAGGGAGGAAGATGCAGGTAACATTTGTCCTCCTCTTACTCAGCTCCCCCTGTCGCTGGCTCCGTCAGCGGCGGCTCCTGAGCTGGTGATCTTATCTCAGTCTGCATCATAGAATGGCCACAACCCTCATTGATGGCCAAATGGCCAAAGCCTCCGCACCCAAATTCTTACACTATGTCCGTGAAGGACAGCCTCAGGAGAGCTTCTGCTCATTAGCTGCCTTTTAAATTTGCCCTTAAATCATTAAATATATATGCACTTGCCTATTTTACAGTGTGTTTTTTATAGTTATTGAATAAAATTCGGGATTTATTATATTGGCCATTTTTTATGTGGCACAAATCTTCAAATAAACAGTTGTACTAATAAAGTTTTTTTTTTTAAGATGATACTTAGTATAATCCAAATATTTACAAGCAAAGCACAGCCAAGAAAGGCTTCCTCTTGCTCTTTTCTGATGGAATTTGCCTTGAAGGGCTCTTAAACCTTTTCAGCTACTGTTGGAATGCTGGCCTGAGGACCAAAGATGTTTAAACTGTGCCTCATATCTCTGCAGGAACCCATCATGTACGAATTTGACTGCCACTACAGGAAAGAACGGTGGCACACAGCACAGTACTTTGACTTGATCAAAGAATTCCTCATAGCCGCACAAAATGGAGACACTTCTGACGACTGCGAGCCTCCTCCCTGTCCCACCACGCCAGAAGCAGTGACCACAGAAGAATATTTAACAGGTAACGAAGGAGGCCTGCGCCGTTGCGCTTGGTTGATATGTTTGATCAGGACAGCTAGGCCTGAACTGTAACTGTTACACGCAGCGGTACAGGAATGGGCGGTTAGTTTATGTGAAGGACAGGGCCATGATGGCCACATCAGCCATTTCGTGTGAATCAAAGGAGAAACAAGTGTTAAAAACTCAATTCAGGCCTCTCGTAAGCAAATCCGTAGCGTGCCGTGGGCCGTAAAGCCCCGTCTGAGCCGAGATTTCCCCTGTGTTAACCAGATGTGATTTGAATTAGCCGTCCCAGTAAGCTGACCGCTCATGTTTTATCCAGTTTGCTTAATGAAATGGAGAGAGTGGCAGATGATCCGAGTGTGGGCCCAGCTCTCTTGAAACGGGCGGATGTTGTCGAAGGGTTTCACAATCTCAGGCTGAATTTGCATCATCTTGTGGTGCTGGGTAAATTCCCTCCACTAAAACTTTTCCAAAAAGCCCGAGAGCGGCGGCGGCAGCAGCAGCAGCAGCAGCTCCCCAAATGTGCTTCTTATTAAAGTTATTATTTCAGTCTTTCATTGTGTGGGAAGCTGCACGGCGGCTCAAACAGGCGCAAAGCTCTTTACACTACTGTGAACAGGCCGCATTTGGGACAGGTCTCCCGTGTCCACTGCAGGACGCTTTTAAGGTCGCAACAGGAACTTTTCTGCGATAAGATCTGAGAAACAGCCTCTCAGTAGTTTGGCGGCCTGTTGAGACAGAGCCGAGCTCCGGCTCTGAGGGAAGTCGTCCCCAGGCGATAAATGTGAAAAGGAAGAAAGGGGCCGAAACCTGATTGTCAACGTGTTGATTACAGCACAGTCTTCACAAGTGCCGAGCAGATCTTTTACAGCCTGTGTGTGTGTGTGTGTGTGTGTCTGAGGCGTCATCGAGCTGACTTTTAAATACAATAAGAGGTTTTCATCGTCCGGCATTAATAGTGCCTTTATGCTGCGGTAACTCCACACTCATTGACTCAGTCTTTTCTCTCACACCCAGAATCGTCCACAGTGATGAGCAGTAAAGACTCAGAGTGTCCAACAGGCTGTGAAGCACGTAAGTTTCTCAGAATTCTGACCAAGTGTTAACTGTGACCAGGCCATTTGTCCGCGTGAAGTGTTCTGCCGCTTCCTCACTTTGTTTAGCCTCCCGGTTTTATGCGGATCGCTCTGCGCCGAGGCTAATAGACTAATGACCCTCTGCAGGGCAAATTCCTTGTTTGGAGATCATTCCCAACCTTGCACCACTTCACTCACATGCCTGGAGACATGTGGAACCACTTCACACGCCGCAGTTAGACCAAAGCAATTTTGATTTTTAACTCAAATAAAAATGAGATAAACTCACCTCCAAAAGGGGAAGTTAAGACAATAATACCCCACATCAGAGAAAGGGGCTTAAAAATGAGGAGAGGAAATTAGAGCAGGTGCACATGTTTAAAGGTTGTGAGTCAGATAGAAAATAATGCCCTGAGAGACATAATTTCCTGTTCTGAGACTGAACGACTGGAGGTTTTCTCTTGTAAAATGATTTCTAGTGATGATATGAGCAAACATGACGAAGCTTGCGCACCATAGTCACCCAGTTTATGCAAATTTTAAAGTTAGAAAAGTTTTTTGTTTGTTTGTTTGTTTTTTACCTTTTGGAACTTTTGAAGCTGTCGAAGCCGATTGTGTTTTGTTTTTGTTTTTTTTTTTCATGCAAAGCCCGATGATGTTGATCATTGTTTGACCTGCTGTCCGTCCGGCTCCAAACGCTGTGATTTCTTTCGCCCGCAGACCATGGACCGAGCGCCCTGAGTGAGGTGGTGGAGCGGAGCCTTCTTTCTTTACTCTTCATTCCACTCTTAGCCATGGTTTTCCTGCTTGTGTGGAAGGTGAGATTGATGTTGACCCTTGGCATGTCGTCTGCTCAGCGTCTTAAGATAAGACTGGAAGTGTAAACGGGTTTATTGTGGATATCTTGCTTTGTTCCTGGGAATTTATGGCGCCCAGTAAAGGCCTTTGGTCTTGCAGACATTTTTATGTATTTTTTTGCTTACAAACAGGTCAGGTCACGAAGAAACGGGGAAGATATTGAGCAGAATTCTGGAGAACGTGGATGCTTCACGGCTGCAGAAGGGACTGCACCTCCGCTGGATGTAGACATATCAGAAAAGTGAGAACATTTCCTCTTTTTCTGCCTGAGAGTTGTTTTTTTTTTTTTTTGATGAAATGAGAATTTTGCGGTGAAGTTTCTCCTGCGTTTTTGTCGCTCTCCATTATTTATCCAAGATTAAAAGATAAAGCCTGGGCGACATGTCAGCTGATCTTTCTCTGTCTGTCCTCTTCCAGAAACAACCTAAACACCATTGAAACAGCGTAATGTGTCTGCTCTTCAGTGTTCTTCAGCCTAAATGGTGAGACCAGTCATGTTCCATCAGTTTCCAAATGCCTCGTTTCTCCGCCCTGAAAGTGTTAAGATGGTCTTTCTGCCGCAGAGCCGAGCCTGTTTCTCCTCTGGTGTCCGGAGGTGATGAAAGACCAAACATGAAGCTGAATTCCGTAATGACATGTGAGAGATAAAGGACCTGATGGATGAGCCTGTCCTTCTCGTAAGACTGCGTTAACCCTGTGCTTTTGGAAAAAAAACAAAAAACAAAAAAAAGAGAGATTTTAGCACCCCCCCACCTACCTTTACGCAAACCTTCCGGTGGGATTCTGTGGCTGCGGTGTGTCGTCCGTCAGAACCTTCTACGCCGTGGACTCCTTGAGGACGACTTTCTTTGCTTTGGGCGCACCGCTACAGTCGGCCTGTGTTTCTGGGCCTGCCAGTTTGTTTTGAAACGGCAAAGCAGAGAGTAATGGACACTGGTTATCTCTTGTTATGAACTGAGGCATGAATTACTACCTCCACTCACCCCCATGTTAACTGCATTCTCAACAGACCGTACTCTGGGAGCTTCCCGAAGAATATAATGTAATAACATCCTATTTCCATCATCACATTGTCTGGCTTAGGCATATATTATACTGGGGTGCGTGATGTATTTATTTATTGGTGGCAGCGCCGAGCTGCTGTGGAAACACCTGATACGATTGGATCATTCCCTGGAGTGCATCCACTGACGGATCTCACGCAAATTCAACACTTCCTAAAGGAGGAAACAAACAAAAAAAGAAGACAAGCCTAAAAAAAACAGAAGAAAAAGCCCTAAAAAGTCATGTTTCCTTCAAAGATGATGTCTCTGGTGTGCACCATGTGGTTGATTTCAGGTTGTGTGAATGGTTTAATATATCATATATGCAAATATGCTGCTGTGGCTAACTTACATTTCAACCTAAATCTGCTATCAGGGATGACCTGTGGATTTTTGAAATTCAGAATACAGGTGATATGTAAGACTTAAGGCCTCCCATATAAAAAGCATAACAATGCCTTTATTATTATTATAATTCTTTTTTTTTTTACTTGTCTTTACGCTTGCAAGACAAATACTGTTACAGCGACAGAGGTTTGATGGCCATTGCTCTGTGAAAGAAAGAACGCATGCTAACTCGAGCTGCCAGCCTCTACAAACGTTGTCCACAAATTGGATCCATTTACCTTTTTCTGTAGTCACATGGTATAATCTGCTCTTTCTTTGCCTTCCTTTGTTATCAGTGCTGCGCTTGCATAAAGTCCATTAAACAGTCTGACCCAAACTAGCTGAAGCAGATTCCAGCAACCTGCCGAATGATGATACCACCGTTTAAAAGGTTCCAGAGATCGGAAAGCTGGGTGCTAGAGCTGCTCCCAGAGGCGTCACAGAAAGACTCAGGAGACAGAGAATCAATCAGTGAATATTAGGAAACATTAGAGCAGACCACTGGTGAGATGGGGTGTGAAGAAGAGGCTTTTTCCAGATCAGGCTGGCCTGAAGGTATTAGCTGCTCATCAGGAAACAGCAGAGCATCTCTGGGTTCTGGTGAGTGCTTCTAGGGTTTTCCACTGTCCATCCTTGGTTCCGTGCCTTGTTTGATTAGCATGACTGACTCAGTTGAGGAGGCTGCATTCCCAACCAGAACAGTTCAGTTCCGTGATCGTTCAGCAGTTATTTAAGTGTCTGTTAAAAAACATCTAAAAATTGTTAGATGAATTAAAACCTCTCCGAAGCCACCAGGTGTCTACAGCCATTATGCATCCAAAACTATTCCCTTTACATATACTAGCACTGGAATTTCAAATGTAGGTTCTCCTAAATGTTTATTATACTGCACAAGTGACAGACTGTAGCCGACTCCAGTTCACATGTCAGTCTCTCTATCTATTTTAGCACCAGTGGAGAGGGATCAGCAATAGGATACAAACATCTCAGTGATTCATATGGAATTTTACAATATATCTATGTTGTTTTTTTTTTGTTTTTTTTTTTTACAATATAAAATGCATGCAGATTTATATTTTTGACAATATATTATTAAAGAATCCTACTGGACATTTAAATTCATTTTACAGCCAACTTTTTTTTCCAGGCAAGACTATTATCCAGGCAAGGCTAATTTTTTTAATGAGACATCCCCTACTTGCAAGGACAACACACCAAAAAAAGAGCACCGGGGGCACACACAAAGTGCTTTTTAGTTGCCATGATCCGTATTTGTTATTCGGGTTAAGTCGCAGTCTTACCAGACCTTCCATGGCTCCCTGAGGATAGACACAGGCCCAACCAGGGACCATGTGCAGATGCCTGAATAGGTCTTTTGTGGGCTACTTTTTGTTAAATCATCCAAGCAAAACCTGTGCCCAACAACATCCACCCCGTACTGCTGCAGAACTGAGCTGTCCAGGGCGGAGAAAATGCACGCTGAACTTGGAAAAGCCCGTCTGTGTCTCAGTGTGGTTGCACAAACTTGAGAGATGCTCCATTAGCATAGCCCAGCATCTACAGCAGCCTTTTTAAGGAACTGGAAACCAGTCCAGTGGGCTCAACCTGGGCACAGTTGTGATTTAGTTAAAGAAAAGTGATTCATTAAGGCAAACCGACCCATCACTCTTTCCATCCCCGCCTCTGCCAGCTTGGGAGAAGACTTCACTCATCAATCACTCATAATGGCTTTTTTTTTTAATTGTGCGTGGGTCTATATGTTGGGAATTTTACTTGTAGGACGTGAGAGTATATTGTGCACATCTGAATCTGTGTTTTTTTGTTGTTTTTTTAAGTATACCACATTGGTGTTCATGTAGTTCAGAACAGCTGTACCTTTCTTTTGTTTGGTCACAAAGTATTGCTTTTTGTGTGTTGAACTGCAAGGTATATTTTTCATTCCATTCAAAAATGCATTTTTAAAGAAAGCTATTGTACAATTAATCCAACCTGTGCCATTTTATTTATGGCATTTTAGTGCTCAGCAAAACATAGATAAAGTAATTCATATGCTGTAGTTAACTGCAACGAATGTCTGACATTAGTGGTGCATTTTTAAATCTAACCAAAAATGCATTTTTGAATCATATTGAAACATTATCGGCAGAGGTTTAGACCTGAGTCTCACTCTGATCATCTTTAGGTTTCAATTGTGTGTACGTGAAGACTTACATGCAGTGCCCAGTATTCTGATACAGTCTAGCCAAAAGCAAAAACAGAGCAAGCTATACCATATCAACATTTTTTTTTCATTGTCTCTGAATATTATGAGCTGCAACAGGTCTAAGTTGTAAACTTAAAAAAAAAAAAAAATGGACAAAAAATTGATAAAAACATGGTTTCCCATTTTCCTGCCTTTGTGAGAGCCTCCGAGGTTGAAGGCCAGAGGCAGCTTCATGCATTATCTGGGAGAATGACTGCGCTTAAATACTGGTCCTCTGCGGGTTGTTATGTGGTCCGACACTGAGGAAAAACTCATGTTGAACAGCGGTTTGGGGCGTCCATTCAAGTCCACCCGAGTGGATGAATCAAATGGCTCCGGGCAGGAAATCAGTCTGGGTGCCAAAAAGCAAACGTAACAGTCACCCAATTGGGTGAAAACTCTACTGTATTCTGTATTTTTGTATAAATGTAAAGAAAACATAAGAGATAAATAAAATACATGTATCCAACTGTTACCACTCAGGTTGCATTCTGTTGTTTTTAGGCAACTTTTACCTTGTTTTTGTCCCATCAATCCATTTGTCATGTATTTTAAATTAGAAATACCTTTCACTCAGGTAAATTCCGAGTTCCAAGTACTGCCGAGGCAAAACAGAGTTTATATTCTGCACAGTGTGTTATGTATCCAATTAATTAAAACGGTAATAAATCACATCTCTCCCTCTGAGCTCCATAAAACTCCCTCTTGGCTATGGATAACAGAATGTCAGCCTCACCTGACTCTAAGAATGCTGTCTGAGTCACAGCTGATTGTGGCCTCAAATATATGAGGTTGTTTTGCATGTCCAACATCAACTGGCAGTTCACACTTCAAAACACTGTAATATCAAATAAATAATCATCTTGTTACATCAGCGTTTTGAATCCAGAATACGTGCTGCATGTCTTCACATAATTTGGGTTCATCGGCAGAACCGTAAATAAACGAGAAGTTCTGGTTGA
Source organism: Arothron firmamentum (assembly GCA_016586285.1). Classification (NCBI taxonomy): domain Eukaryota; kingdom Metazoa; phylum Chordata; class Actinopteri; order Tetraodontiformes; family Tetraodontidae; genus Arothron; species Arothron firmamentum. Next base: position 100,223 of record BJFM01002832.1, read on the forward strand.
GCAGAAGATGGACGGAACAGACTGGAATACAGCAGGATCGACCAGCAGAGGGATGGAAAGTTGCCGCTGTGATCATTTGGATTCCAGCATTTCATGCGCTCCTATCCAGCAACAAACACAGTTGGGAAAACAATACAATGATTAAACTGAAACACATTTGTTTTCTCCTTTGACTTCAGTAAGATTTATCTTTGTTATTTTACTATCTATGCAAAAAAAATTGAAGCAAAATGAAAAACTAAATTACAAAACAATTCCTAGAAATTCTTGAATAGGATTTTGCATAACTTCCTTTGAAACCAGCTTCAAAAGAAAATACTGACTTAAAATTTCTTTTTCTTTTTTTTTTTTTTAAAAAGAGTCTTTGATTTCTCGGTTGAGGCCTGGAAACCACATGTGTGAAGCATGTCTTCTGCTTTTTTTTCTTCTTTTTTTTTTTCCAAAAAAGATTACAAACCTCACCACGAAATTTATTTTTATCAACGGCCCATGATTGATGGGTTAATATTAATGAGCCTAAAGTTGGACCATCAATCCTCCATCCTCCCTGCAAAGCAAATATGAGTAGAAAGTTTTCAGGCTGCAGAACAAGGCTGGACAGCTTAAAGTCACTCAGCGATGCATAATTATGACTGGGAGGATGTCCCTTTGAGTATGAGAGGAGGCCGAGGTCGGAGAAGCACAAGAGCACCAACAAATCATTCCCCATCTAATTTGTTGGTGACTTCAGCTGTAAAATTCCTTTGTAGTTCCTCTGATTATCTGGATCGGGGGTCACAAGGCAACCGAGCCCAGAGTTGTCGTCATCATCATCACCATTATCATCCTCATCATCATCATCTCTGCATCATCTCTAGACTGAGGTCCAAAACAGGGCTGCTGGAGCCGGAGTTGGGACATGGGCGGCCATTTGTGCACCTCAACATTCATGTGACCAGACTCAGCTTGATTTTTAAGGCCTAAAGTCCAAGTATGGACTGGAGGCTGTAGTTGGATATTACATGTGCAAATCTACGCTGGACACTGGGTTGTAGTCCTCCTCTTGCCATTTGAAGGCCCTGGAGTTCACATGGGGAACCATGGCCTTAGGAAGCTCAAACGAGGAAAGAAATGCAGTTTTCAGTTTACAGCTACATGATTATTGAGCCGTAAAATTGGCTTGTGCTGATACATAACGTGCTGTTCAGCCCTGAGGGATTTAGGATGGGACAGCACAGCACTCAGAGTGTGAGACACACCCACAGGGTGTTAGTTACTCATGATGGCCTTGCGACCATCAGAGTTCATAACGGAGCTTCAGCACTTTACCTAAAGGTCTCACAGCCAGCAACTCCCGATGGGTCTTAAATTCACTCCTGAGTGTTGAAAACGGTTTGCAGCTCGTTTAGCTGGTGTCGAGACGACCTGTCCTCAGCACTGTGCAGATCAGGGAGCTTCCGGGTGTCTGCTTCTATCACAACCGCTGCGATGGCTCCTCCCTCGATAATAGCTATAGAATAATCGCTGGAGACAGGCAGCTATAAGGGCAATATTTTAGTTAGGGATTAAAGTAACTGAATATAACTGCAACAATCTTGGTTCTGATGCACACAAACACACCTTAGTTAGTCAGAGGATATGCTTTCACTGGGGGTTTATCGCTGTTAATCATTCAGCATCTATGTGGTGTTATATAGCGTTGTGTTATTATGGTCATCCCCAATAAAATGGGTGTTTATTGTGACACCAATGTGTTTATTGTCACACCAGGATTTCATCTCTATCCCTTCATCAAATAAAATGGGTATTTATCACAACACCCATGGTGTTTATTGCCACACCAGGTTTTTAGCCTTGCTTCTAGAATGTATTAATCTATATGAAGTAATCTAATGACAATGAATATATCTAAAACGACCAAAATACAAGATTCTCCTTTAGTGTTGCTTTGTTAAAAGATTAAGCAGGTTACACATGAATGATTATACTGTCTAGATGAAAATCAGTAAAAATGTATTAAAATGGAATGAAACCTTAAAATGACGATGCTGCTCGTGGTTACCTGTAATCTGGACATTTCGGTGTTTCAGTTACACCCCAGTGTGGGAGTCTGGAGACTGAGACATGGAGCCCGGCGACCCGATCTAGCTCTCTTCTGCACAGCCAGTCGCTTTCCTGGCTGCCGGGCAACTCCAGCTGTCGTGGTCTCAGTCTCGGGGCAGGAAAGGCGAAAAGCACAGTCCAGGTCTCAGTGGGGCAAACAGCACGTGTGTTCAGTGTTGTTCAGTGTTGTTGTTCACAATCTTGATTCTCAGTTTCGGTTCTCGAGCGGTGTTATTCGTTCCAGATACCAGTGCTGAAAAGCACAAACTTCAGCCAACCCAACCTGATCCTCTTGATGCGTCGACGGGGTTTGCCCTGGAGAGCGTTGCTATCTTGGCTGTCCTTGAAGGACCCCCATTTAACCATTAACTTATTTATTTTCAACAGGCTAAACAGCCTAATGTTGTCAAATTGTTACATTTCCGTTACATAAACCAGGAGCAGTCATCAGTCATGAATCATAATAACACTCATCAGTGCTACATCAAAACATCTTAATATTCAAACTTTATATGGAGTAAACAATGAAGCAGGTCCGCTCCGGCTCTCGCCCTCCCCTCTCCTTCACACCTGTCCTGCATTGCTGATCAGACCTCAATCTCACATTGTTCCTCTACTGGACCAGTGGTTCACCAGTGGTTCCGGCTCTCATGTACGTGACCGATGTCACGATTTCATCCTTGTTTAACAGCAAACACGAGAAAGGAGAAGAGATTGTGGAAGTGTCCATTGTTTCTAGGTATCTCGTGATCAATGTGTTATTGTCCAATTGTGAACACCTTTAAATGCTGTTTGGGGTGAAAGACAGAGGAACATGAGCTGATGACACCATGCGGCTCAGCTGGTTTCCTCATGGTCTTCATCGCTCGCGGACTACGTTTCCAGAAATTGGTTATTCTCAGATTTGAACAACTCTCCAGGACATCTCCAATCAGCACAAGAAGTACAACAGGGACTTTCTGAATGCCCTCTAGTGTGTGTGTGTGTGTGTGTGTGTGTGTGTGTGTGTGTGTGTGTGTGTGTGTGTGTGTGTGTGTGTGCTCTCCACACGCTATGATGGCAGGATTTGGAGTTCCAAGGCTTCCAAGCCCCTCAACCTGGGTTTTCCCCTCTTGGAAGAGGAAGCTGACTGGCTGATTGTGATCAGCATTGCAACACAACAAGACGAGGAAGGAAAAGTCGGTCTGAACTGATAAAATGTCAGCGGCTGCCGTGCTATGTGGCATTTTTACTGCTTTGGACTTTCTCATGTGAGAGGGCCTGAGCCAGTGCACGAGTGTTGCTGTGCTAAGAAATTTAAATAAAGTGACCCACTGTTAACCTCAGTGAATTTGTCGTCTTGGCAAAGCCAAGAAATTCTATTTCCAGAGCTGATACTTGAGCGAAAACATGTGAGAGAATAGCTTTCAGATCATAAACTAGGATTTTTATGTCGGAATGTGGTTCCCTTCTAATTTGCTGTTGTTTAAACGCATAACTATAGAGAAAAGTGACATGTTTAGCAAGCTCCCTGTCTTGCGGACTTGTGCAGGAAATGCCTTTTAGTCCCCAGACGGCCAGTGTGGATGCAGTTTCTCCACTTTTATAAGCAGGGTCTGAAGTATCTCTCCTGACACCAATCTGCATCATTCATAAACTCCACGATGTTTCACTTCTTGGCCAAAAAATTCTCTTTTTTGAGACACACACACACACACACACACACACACACACACACACACACACACACACACACACACACACACAGAGCTGTGCAAACCAAAGGAAAATGAACGCTCCCCGACCAAAACTGCTCATGTTCCCCTGACCGCGATCCACTTGAACTTGGACTTCGCCTTGATGGCGCTTGATGGATCTGTCCCTCATGCGCTCAGGAATGTGACTTGGATTTCTCTTCAAGTAAAATGTGACCAATTCTGGATTTGGATACAAAAACCAAACAAAAAGGTAACAAGTTCCCAAAAGGGCTTGTGGTTGTAACCGCTGACGTGGAAACGCGAGCGGCCCGAGGGGCAGCCTGGCTTCCCCAGGCAGGCTGCCCCAGGACCCACCTCCTGCAGTCACAACTTTGCATTATTTGCACTCAAAGTGTTTAATCCGAAACACTTTGACACTGTGTAAATAATGTTTTGGTTCACCGCTGGGCTGATCTGGCCTGGGTGGGTGGTCCTCTTTGTGCTCCTCACGAGCAGAAGTGATGTTTGTCTGTCATCTTTGCGCTCTTTTCTCTTGGCTGGACTCCACCTGTCAGATGTACAACAGACACTTGACTCAGATTATTGTGTTTTAGATCTGTCTTTTATGTTTTTCAGTCCAGAGCTGGTTTGGTTCTCTGGTTTGCGGTCTGGCTGTTTCACATTTACTTTCTTGAGGTTTGAGGGGATTTGTGCAATAATTGTTATACAAATATCTGGTCAGTGACCGTAAAACATTTTGAGCTAAAATCCTCGTCTCTCTAATAAATGTGCTGAAATCCTGTCAGCCAACCTGAGACCAAAGACAGAAACGCGTCTCCCGGCTTGTTGCTGCAAAGCAGTCACTCATGAGCGGCAGCGTTTGTTTCACTGAAATATGTGAGCGGAAATAATTGCTTTTCACGTGAGCTGAGGTGGAAAACATAAGTTACGTTGAAGGAAGCCACCTGAAAGTTGTTGTCTTTGTTTGCTTCAGCATAAATAGAATTACTGCACAAATGACAACAAACAGCATTTTTTTTTTTTTTAATATTATTTTTAACCATAAAATCGCACTAATCCAGGGCATACAAGGAGCGCGTTGTTGAATCTCATTTTCAGTTTAAGTGGTGGCTTCCTAGCTGGTTGCTGCAGCCGTCCAGTCTACTGTACCGATGTCAGACATTGTTTATTCTGTCAAAGTTAATGACAGATTATCAAACGACTTTCAGCCTCTCAAACTCTGCGTGTGACAGCCTGCATCCCTACAGGTCATTCTGTGCACACCATGCACGCTCGCACGCGTGGTGTGCGCGCCATTCCAGGTAGATGCAGTGATAGGATGTCATGGTGGTAAAGACATGACTCATCGGGGTTAATCAATGCAATAACAGCACGCACAGAAAGCATTCTACGCTCAGGTGAGTGCATGACAAGTTTTTGTTGTCATAAAGCTTGTTTGTTGTGCGTACTCCCTCCCCCCCGTGTGTGTGTGTGTGTGTGTGTGTGTGTGTGTGTGTGTGTGTGTGTGTGGGAATCAGGACACTACTCCAGTCACAGGTCAGGGGCTCTAAGGTTACTAATAGCCCACACCAATAGACTTGTGATCCAGCGTTTAGCCTTTATGGCGCTCTTCCCTGTGGCCAGAGGAGAATGCCTCTCCCCTCAGGTGGCAAGCGTGAACCTGGCCAGCCCCGTCCCGAGAGGACGTAACAGGAAGCTTATCAGAGCGCCAGGTTGTGCTCTAATACTCCTGTGAAAGGTCTTTCGGGCCGCCTCCCAATATTGATTTTTCTGGGCAGAAGGGAAACAGAGAAGCCTCCCTTGGAAACACTGGTGCTGGGGAAGAGGAGGAGACAGGTACAGACAGAAA
>BJFM01002832.1:106928-123169 GCA_016586285.1 Arothron firmamentum
AGAATGAACATGTGACGATCCCCCCCCCCCTCCCCCCCTCCCCGTCATCTGATCTGAGGTCCCCCCCTCCGCACTGTGACTCAGTGCTTAGTCCTGCTTGTAGATGAGTCACTTAACTCATCTACAAGCAGGCCGGTCAGCGCACGCCTCGCCCCCACACCAGGGCTGACGTGGGCATGATCAGACCATCTGGTGAGCTGTTACTTTCAGATGGAGACATGCACCATTCACATATCGTGCCCATAGTGATGACTGGTGACACCATAGGTTCGTGTTGTAGCGTATAAACCCACTTTTCCCTTTTTAACACTGAACTCTATCCATCTATGGTATCAGCAGGAATCTCTGACAGCTTATTTTAAACCCAAATGCGAAGACTTTAATGTCTCACTAGAACGTTATCAAAGGTCTAAGAAAAATATTACATCCCAGTACTTTCACTTCATTTATCAATCTGGTTGAAGGCCAGGCCAAAGAATGTGCTGGCAAAATAACATCTGTTACTGCTTTCACATCTGGATAACGTTAATCACTATTAATCAAACAAAAGCAGATCTGACAGCTACCATTAACGGTTGTCTACACAAACTCCTGTTAATTCAGTGTTTAAGACTAAGAGCAAAGATCTGAAAATCATTCAGTTGGTGCAAAGGGCTTTTCCTTGTTTATTTTTTTTTGTTAAAAAAAAAATCAAGCCAAACTTTGTAAGAAAGAAACATGAAAGGAATAACACCCGTCCAGCTTAAATGTGACAAATGAGTTCTGGATGTGTTTAAATAGCTCCGACACTTGGTTTAGAACCGCAAAAAGAGGAGTTGATGGGTGTTGCCATATCTGGGGGTGATTTAGGTGTTGCTTCTCTATTCAGTCTCCCCTTTAACTGATTTCAAAGGTGAAATGTGATCAGGCTGAAAGCTAAACTGACAAAAGTGCAAACAAAAGCTCTCTCCCTTTTTAGCCTTTCGACATAAAAGACAGCTGTTCCTGTTCAGATGTGAAAGAATCAAAGAAGACACCCACAGAGATGATCAGGGCCAGAATATTAACAGATGCTAATGATGCTCAACAGGAATTCTACAAACAAACAAAGGTCAAGGGAGGAACACAAACTCTACTTTTTCTTTAATTTTACGGTCATTTAGATAAAATAATTTTTTTTTAAAAAAAATCATCTGATGGTCAGATGGTTGTTCACGCCTCTCTTCAGGGGGCCTGCGTATGTTGGGTTTCCAGCCAGAAGGAGACCATGAAGCAGGCCCAGGTCATGCTGGGGGCCTTTGGGTGTCTGGAGGAGGTGCACAGAGTGAAAATGCCCCCCCCAGCTCAGATATTCATGAGCTGTTCAGAAGGCCCTACCCCATGCTGTAATTTATGTAAAAGAAAAGTACTTTATTGCACTTTGTCGTCAGTGTCAGTGCAAGTGTTTGCCCTGGATGCAGACATTTGGACCAACGCCTGATGACGACGATTCGAGGGGATCATCAGGAGTATAGAATGCTGGGGTATAGAATTTTCAACAAAGCACATTTGAGTGGAGTCTGAATCTGTAGTCTTGAGTTTCTTCAGGCCTTGGAGGGTCTTGATGTCTGTTGAGGTTTACTTCATCTATATTTGTTGTAGCACGATGCGTTCAGGAGAACTATGATGGATAGAGATTTTATCTTAGTCGGGCATGACGTGTTTATTAAAGATGTTGACACATTGACTCATAGGACGGGAAGAACCTAATTCTACACCACATGGATGTAAAGACAGCCTATCTGCATGCTCTGATAGATTATGAGATATACATCAATCCACCAAAGGGTTATGAGGAGAAAGATGATAGTCGTGTATATAAACTAAAGAAAAGTCTCTTTATGGTACACGATTGGTTAGTTAAAAACAAGTTTACACAAAACCCAGCTGATCGCTGTGGAGACAAATGACGGGAAGATGATCATAATCATATGGGTCGATGACTTGATCATAGCAGCCAGCGATGAGAACGTTTTGAGCGGTGTGAAGAAGATGCTTGCAAAAGAGTAAATGAAAGATTTAGGAAAACTCAGGCATTTTCTAGGTATCGATTTCAATCAATCTGATGATATGGTTGTTGATAGAATGACTGAACCTGCAAACAAGTTTAAACTGAAGGAGTTTGAAACTGTTATTTTTGCAGTTTAAATTGTGTAAAACGTGAGTCCACATTCACTCTGTTTTTGTTATTTCTTTTATTGTGAATTACACAACCTGTGAACAAGTGGGGGAATGATGATAACCGCGTGTGTCCTCAGGATGGTGCAATGTTTTGTTTTGCCCATTAACTGATAAATGTGTGGTCACTGTGGGGCGCTGCTGTGCGATCATGTTGTTATTATCGATGAGTTGATTAAGTGAAGAAGACGTCAACCAACTTCCTCTTCCCGTCCTGTAAGTCAATGCGTCAACATCTTTGATAAACACGCCGTGCCCGACTAAGATAAAATCTCTATCCATCATATTTCTCCTGAACGCATTGTGCCGCGACAAATATAAACAAAATAAAACTCAACAATGTCCCTCAGTGGTGGTGAGGATGATGTCACCCAGAAATGAAGATACCCTCTTTAAAAAAACAAAACAAAAAAACCCCCCAAAAAACCCCACATATTTATTCACTAAGGAAAAACTAATGCTCTTATTATTATTATTATTATTATTATTATTATTATTATTATTTGCTTTGTGGTTTTAAACCAAATGGGAATGTTTGAAGTCAGAGCCCAACTGTTCTTGCAGAAATGGCCGACAGGTTTTTGGCTGCCTGGAGCTGAATGTTCTTTAAGTGGCTGTCAAGAAGCTTTAAATGTGAGGAGGTGCTAATACTGTATAACATAGTGTCATGTAGCGTAAATTAATATTGCCAGTAGTGCCAGTTTTATACACCAGCTTCAATACATACACCAACAACCTCCAAAATTATGATTAGTTACGCTGGAATTGAATGTATTCATTTATTTATTTATTTATTAAATCAAAAAGGCAGAGCTGATTTAAAGCACCCGTAGCAGGCTTATCATTTCGGCATCGCCTTCTTACAGGATTCCTGACATTTCCTCACATTTGTTTTTGATGCGCAGAGCCAGAGTATCACAGACAGCATGGGACGCTTGAAATATTCTTCATGTGTGACGGACAAACGGAGCAACAACAGGGAGTTTTCACCAAGCGTGAAATAACAAACGAACAAGAAGGGTCCCCAATAAATCCAAAGATGCGGAGTGACTTTCTGCCCAAATCAAAGCTGACAGATTCCCTTTCAATGGTTTCAGTGGGGTTTTGAGTGTATTCCAGTGATGGAGGGATTACATCTGCAGCCCCTCTAAAAGAACCTCGGTGTCCTTGCACAAGAGCTGGAGAACCGCCAGCATTCTGTAAATGTCAGAATTGAATCGAATCGTTTAATATAAACAGAAGATGTGGCCTGATCAGACCGTGAGACACAGACATTCCAGAGCTCAGACCAGGAGGCAGAGATGCTATCAGTCACTGGGTGCAACTGGTCAGCTGCCCCACCCCCGGGAACGTTCCCATGACACCTGATTTTCCCTCCACCTTAACATTTTTAATTAGCTGCATTTTATCTTGTGTTTTTTTTTGTTTTTTGTTTTTGAGCTGAACAGTACTTTTGCTGTGGCTCTTTGTCAGTATTCAAATGAGATCTGCCCTGCAATCTGCAAATGATAAAAATCACCGTTTTTGCCAAAACTGGCCGTTGAAAAAAGCTCCTAGTCATCGCAGATTTATCTACTTCTCAAGTTACACTTGGACGGCAGCAGCTTAGCTGTGAGCTCCGTCCACCGCTGACAGGAAAAGTACCGCTCTTCTCCCAGTGGGGGCGTGACTGCAGAGTGGAGATGTGGAAAGTGTGCAAAGTCTGAAATCCTGAGCAAATTTCCCCTGCTGGTTTGTGAGCTTGCACAGTGACAACACTGTTTGCCTTCAGCTAAAGTGGGAGAAGAATTTCCTTCGCATGTGGTTTTGATCGAAAGCAAATCTCATTTCATGTGGTTGCACGGCTTTGTACAAGCACTCTGACGGTCTCAACCCAGTTGTCTGGAAATGTCTGTGTCATGCAAAGCAATTAGAAACCACTGCTGCAACACACAGGCTGCCAGCACCAGATTAGAGCTCCGGTCTGGAAAGCATCAGCGCTGGGTTGTTGTCTTGATCCTGATCCCACTGTCAAACATGTGATGATGTTAGGAACTGTGAAATGGTGCTTTAACACTCCCTAATCTGCAAGGTGCACGTTGAAACAGGAGCGACACTTTACTACGCCATCTACCCACCGGAAAACTCTCTACGGCCAGAAAAGGCCCGTGAGCTAAAGGCAGCTTTGGATGAGCAGCAGTCTTTTTTTATGAAGCCGGCAAAACTAATCCTGAAAAGCAACCAAAGCCTCATTTCTGGTAAAGAAGAAGAAGGTCTTTTCTGACGGAGCAGTTTTCAAAGAAGCGTTGATGATAGTTGCTAAAACTGTGCTCAAAGATGAGAAAAAACGGATCCGAGCTAATCTCCACTCTCTCCGATGTCCAACTGGAGGCATCTACGATGGCTAGACGACTGTCAGCTATGTCTGGTAACTTGGCCGATCAGCTGGACCAAGATCTGGATAAGCGCAGGTGGTTTAGCATCCAGTACGACGAATCTGCGGACAACAGTAGTACAGCGCAGCTGTTGGCCTTCATCCGGATGGCGTTTGAAGATTTCTCCATAAATGTAGAAATGCTGACACTATTGCCCCTCAAGACAACTACAAGGGGAGTTGACATTTACAATGTTATGTAAGAGTTTTTTTGTGCAGAAAAGCTGGTAGCGGTAAAAACAGACAGCAGATGCTGTCATTGGCAGCATGGTCATATCACAGAAAAGTCAAATTAAAATTTTGAAAGCTCTTCAAAAGTGTGTTTATACAATTTTACAGATTTTGAGCAGAATTGCAGCAGATGTGTTCAGTTAAAAATGTGATCAGATATATTTAATATGAATGTTGATTTTTCTTAAATATTGTATAACTTTTTCAAACATGGTTCAACATAGTTCATGAATTGTCAGTGACCGGTGGAAACTGGACAATTTTTTCTATGAAATGTAGAAGTGATCATCTGAACATCTGCTGAGATTTATACAAATAAAATGTTGAATATTGATATTATCTGTTTCCCACTCTAAGTTATTGATAATTAACTATTGATATATGTATATACAATTTGTTAATTTAGAGGAGTGTGTCAACTGGAAGTCCCTCACATTGGGCAGATTTTCAAAATTAAAAACTGGGACACTATTTTTTTTAAATAATATGTTTTAATTAATAATTTTCTATACTTGGCAAATTCTCACCAAATATGAGATATTTTATTTTACTCACTTGAGCTGATACAACTTGTAAATTCGCTTGTTTTCCTTTTTTAATTTGTTGTTTATGAATGTGGGCACTTTTTTTTCTTGATGGCATGTTCTTGGAAGGCTGTAACCCCTTAATTAAGTTAATGAACGCTGGGCTTTCCACTTTACTCCCCAACAACATCCTGCACCAGCAGGTTGTCCAGCTGCAGCAGAGATGACGACGGCGTCGCTGCTGTACGCAGGTAAATTTGAGTTGATGGTCTTTAGATTTTTTTGTAGTTGCCTGCACATTTGTTGAAATGCTTCACTTCAATGTGCCATTCCAGCTTTGCCGTGAATGTGACTGAAGTGCGGATTTGTTTTAAGCTGGTGGTCAAAGTTTGCACAGGAATGAAAGATTTTTTCCATGCTCATCGACCTTGTCATAAAAATCATTGAAGTGATCATGCCACGCATCTTTGCTGCTTTAGCCAAGTTTCTGAACTGCATGCCGCTGCTGTCGCCTCCTCATGCTGCTTTCTGTTCTGATGAAGCAAGCGGTGGCGCCAAGCTGGCGCCTAGTGTTGCCACGTTGGGTGTTTTCTCGCTACATATTAAAGCCGGTTTGTTGTGTTTTACTGGGGGGGTTTTGCCTGAAATCTGGCACCGAATTGAACCAAGATGAACTGCGAGAGCGTTGCTCACTGACACCAGAATGAACGAGTTCACAGTAACATTCATCATAGGGTGACCAGATTTTCAAAATTAAAAACTGGGACACATTTATATGGTACAGGACAAAAATGTATAACATTTTAACATTAAACTGAAACTTTTGAACATCAACATGTAGTACTCAAACAAACTCAGTGCAAAAGACGTACTCTGAAGTTATCTTTCTGACCCTTCATGCTGGAGTGGACCGTTTTCAGGAAGTTGGTTTGCAGTGAACCTTCCATAGAACTCAGAGCAACTATCATGAAAGTTAACCTGAGTAATGAGCAGTGCTTTTCTTAAATGACTTGCCACCTAGCGGACTGTTGCTAAAACAAAACAAAACCAAAAAGAAAAAAACAGGACGCCGGGGACGGGGATTGTGTAAAAGTGGGACAAAACAATGGAGCTGTTGAAGTCCGCTGGGACACGGGACACGGGACACAAGGCTCAAACACTGAGACTGTCCCAGGTATACCAGGACGTCTGGTCATCCTAGTTCATCAGGCAATAATTAATGTAGTACGTTCAGTTCAGGTTCGCCCAAACTATGATCGTTCATTGAATGATACAATGAATGCGTCCAGGCACAACACTGCTCCTGTATTACTCCCAAATCACATTATAGATCAGCTTCCTCAACGCAGTTAATTGTAGCGCCCGAGGCTACAGCACTTATCTATGTGTTCATTCAAAACACAGAAATGTGTGACTCAGTGGGAGAACTGGTACGAGTTGGCAATCATGGCTTATTTTTCCACACAATTGCCCCTGCATAGTAGGCTTTTAGAGGATAGAGGTGTAACCACTGAGCGCTAAATCCATCATTAAGAGATCATAGCGCTTGAATTTAAAGACGACGACAATGGAGAAGCTCAACAAGCAGCGCCTTGGCAAGAAAAGACTTGCTCTGATGTGGCATGCTGTGAACTCAGCTGACACAAACCACATATGCTGTTGCTCGCGCTGTTGGGTAATCAGGAAACAATTAAAGCTCAGATGGCACTTTTTTCTACAAGCAGCAGCTTTTCTATCCACCTCAATTTGCTAGTTTTATCTTTTTGTTTCTTTTCTATACCTTTGGCTACTAAATAAATTCCGCCGAGGGTTTTTAAGAGTTCTTTAAACTTGAACCACACTCAAACCACCTACATTTTATCCACGCACAGGTGGAAAACAGCAGAGCTATATGTGCCCAGTGATAGTGACACTGGAGAACGGAGGTGTCTGACCGGGAATGAATGCTCAGTGAACTCTTTCCTACTGAAAGGCCGGATTTTTGTGGGCGTCATGTTATTGCAGAAGCGCATTAGTGACAAACCAACTTCTGTTTGATTTCTTGCGCTCTGTACACATTCCTAATTTGTTTTACGCCATCGCTCACCTGGCAACAGCACACAGACGACAATGGGACTGTTGCACAGTCAACAGTTTGACTTGCCCTAGCAGGAAACGGACCAGGAGAATTAATGACTGCCGCATTCCTTTTATAGGAGGTCCTGTGATTGTGCAGGTCATTGTGCCTGATTATACCCACCTGTGTTTGTCCTCTTTCCACAAGCCCAACTGTGGGCTCTGTGGTAAAAGCCTGAGCTTTGACGAGCAGGCTGTCGGCAGATGGAGTCCCATCATCAAGGAGATCATAGTCACCTGGTGCTGCTGGTGTGTATTTGTGGCGGTCCCTCAGCTGGGTTCCACTGGAGTGTGCAAAGTTTGGCTCTCCCTATGTCTTTCCTTTCTGTTTTGTTCCCAACACCTCCACAAAAATGGGGCAGGCAGCACTTTAAATAGCCAGTTTCCCCACTTAATCCATCATAGTGGCCAGTTAGTCTGTGGCAGTCTTATTTAAACCTGGAGCCTGGAGCCTTATCTGATTAGCCACAGGCTAACTCATGCGGTGTTTGTTGGCTGTGAATCGTCAGAGTTTGATGTGCGTGGAGATGACAACGAACCCAACAGTCCTCCCTTCAAAACCAAAAAATCGGAGGATCCATTGATGCCTTTGAACAGTGCAAAGCTAAGTGCATCAAGCATTACAGGACTCACAGAACCGAAGGAGGACGAGGAATTTGAGGGATTAATAAACGCCTCCAAATCTTGCCAGTTTTGACACTAAGGAGCTGAAATGTAGATGACTTTCACCTTTTACCATCATGTTTTGCAAGAATGAACTGCTCAAACTTGCAGAGTCAGGATGGGCTCATCTGCAGTGAAATTAAACTGAAATTCCTTTATGATCAATGAGGGAGGCGCACTCCTGTGCCGTCAGATACCCGTCACTGACTGGCAAAATTACGTGCTTGTGCTGCGTGCTTTTGTCCTAAGCTATCGCCAAGACAAGTTTAGGTATTTGACGCATCTCCTCTCCGTCTTTGATGAATTCTAGTTTGATCCTCCAAAGTCTTCTAAACAAAGCTATGGATGATTGCAGGACATGAAAGCATAAAAGAGGAGAGGAAGTGATGATGGTGGAATTACAGAAACCAGACACAATCCCCGTAGGAATGATAGATTCAGAAACTGCTTCAAACCTCTTCGGGTTGTTTGTTTTGTGTGTAACTCTAAAATGTATGAAACCAGTTTTATCCACTCAGACATCTGGGCTCATCTCTGATCATGAACTGGCAGCTTGTGCATGGAAGACTTTGGTTTCCCAGCACTAAGTATGGATGGATGGATGGATGGTTTTTTTTACGACCATTTTGGTTTAAAGGGTTTAACTCAGTAATTGTTTTTTTTTTAATGGCTCCTACCTGTCCACAAATTACCCCTCTTTTTTGGAAGCCAGTGATGTGGATGTCTGTAATCTACCAGTGTTTAACTAATTGAAAATTAGAGCTCAATTAGCAACAGAAGGAACTTTCCTGTGGAGTCTTTAAAGCTTTTTAATAGCTGATGGTACATTTCCAGCGCTGGGTCCCTGCCTGAGGCAACCGAGCACACAACAAAATGGACAACCAAAAAAAAAAAAGAAAGCATTTTTGCTCTCTTTTATATGTAATTTTTTAAATATATTTTTTTAATTCTGCTTTTATATATTCCAGAGTGTTATGAGGAGTGATCAGATTAATGCAAAGCCCATTTGTGCCTTGAAAATGAAGTAAATCCTACAAAAAAACAAACTGTGTCCTGCCAGAGGAACCCAGCTGAGGGTGGTGGTGGTGACGAGGGCACGGCTGGAGATCACTCTCAGGTGCTGATTGAGATAAATAGAACCACCTTTAAGAGGATGGTGGGGCTTGACATTGTTCTCACTTCTTTCATTTTGCACGTGCTGGTGGATCCCTTGAATTTAGTTTTTTTGTTTTGTTTTGTTTGTTGGTTTTTTTAAATATCAGACAACCAATCAACCAAAATACCAAACACTGGGGAATTTTTTACATTTTGTTCATGTTGCTAAATAGTTTGTGGACGTTTCATTGTGAAGACCAAATCAGAAACATCTCGTCGTCTTAAATACGAATTGACATTTATTGTCGACTTGATCAGGGAGATATTGTGAGATTTCCCAGCTCAGCGGGGACTGTCGCAGCCTTCAGAATTCTGACCTTCAGAATCAGTTATCCACGTTAACCTCTGACTCCTGTGACATGAACGATGCCAGGACTAGGCCAGGTGAAGGAAGGAGTCCTTCAGTCATCCCTGGTTTTCCTGCTCCTCTTCTCTAATTTGAGCCAAATGCTCTTCAGCGTGTGTGTTGGGGTTGACAGGGCCTTCTGCCCAACACAGCTGCTTCTACCCTCTTTTAATGGCTTTTGAGCCAGAATTTACAATCAACCTGGAGCTGCTTCCACCTTAATTCCTTTAGGGCCCTCTGCCTGACCTCTGACCTCTAGTGCATTACCATTCATACAGTCTGGAGTTCTCCTTTCATAGTTATGGTGAAGTCTGGTTATAACTGCTGCTTATGGTGTTGCTGCTGCACTGGAAAGTAAATTCCTCATCCCCCCCCCCACCACCACCATGGAGGAATTTTTTATTTCTCAGGAGACATGAATGTGAACTTGCCTTTTTGTCGCCTACACAGGCGAACCTGGTGCCCTGAGGCACCACAAAGAAGCATGCTTAAGAACGCAGCCATAGGTGCAGTGGTGACTGACTGAAGTCATGAGGGGAGAGGTTTAGGCTTCAGAATTAAACAAGTGGAACAGACGGAGTAAAACTCTGTAGCTGTCCCATTTCATCCTGTTTCGTTGCACCTGCAGAGCATTCAGCTAAGTTTTTCCTCAGCAACCTCTGACAGAGTATGAAAAATTTCATCACGGGATGCAGAAATTCTGCCGTAGATCTTCGCCAAGTGAGTGGTACAGCAGGTATGAGTACAACTTCACACTGTATTAGACTAAATGATAGCGGACATGTTTCCTGTACTCAGTCGTTGAGAAAATATCGAATCTGGTTGCAAGTTAAGCAAAAAGGTCTTTATTTTTTGGTGTGTAGTTACGAGACTGAGCAATCAAACCACACGTCTAATATTGCAAAATGTCATCAGTGCAGGGATGTGCACTATGGGTTTCGGATTGATTAAACACAGAAAAGCAGAATTTACTCAACAAACATAATTACCTAGAATGAAAGCTGCCCCGTCTGCCTGGGAGGTGCTTGTGGTTTGGAAATGACCTGAAAGCTCATGGGGAAGATAAAGGTGCAGAACATCCACGGTTCTTTCAAAGCCTTCAAGCTGTGGAGCGAACTCATTCCGTAGAGCCTCAGGTGTATTTTCATCTCATTTCTGGTTGTTTTTTCTCAGATTATGTTTAGCGCCCACAACAAAGCCATAATCTGGAAGAGTTTGGAACACACGCGGCAGTTATTGGGATAAAAAAAAAAATAATCATTTCGCAGAGTCTGGAGCATTTGAAAATATAAACTGTTATGCACATGTGATTTACGGTAGCTCTGGGCTTAAACGTCAAACGTTTGAAAACCGCACGTTACTTTGAGTAAAAGAATATTTCATGTAGTACTTGGCCCATTAATCAGCAGGCCCTGACGGAGTTCCTCCACTTTCCTTCAGCGCCGCTGACAGACTGCTGTGTGTTTAACCCGTTTTTCCTTCAGCTGACTGAACTGATGGTTATCTAGGGATTTAGGCCCATTATGAACGCCTGGTGAAACTGTAGCGTTGTGTGACAAGCCTGATGTCCTTCAGCGCCGACGTTCATGCGTGAATACTTGAAGACGTGGGCACACACGGAACGGAGGCGTTTTGCACGGCTGAGTCATCGGCTCTGGCGCAAAGTTAAGGACGGAGCGCTTCGTGCATCCCTGGAGTTACGTGAATCTGCATTAAAATGTATTTTTGAAGGAGGGGAGGCTGGATGTTGCCTCTGCACACAGATGAACCTGTTTCAGCCTGCACACCACCTCATCTTCCTCTTGGTTCTTTTAAAGCGACATTGAAACACACACACACACACACACACACACACACACACACACACACACACACAGAGAGTCCTGCAGCATGAGTCTATACCTGACGTTACCTTTGAAGCACTTTTCCATGAATCCTTCATAACTCGTGCTTTAAAATGTTTTGCTTTGCTGGAGACCGGAGAGTTCAGTCCCGGCGATCCGGCCTCACACACTGAATCCTCATGGAGTGAAAAATGAATTCAGAGAAGAGGAAATCAGGAGGTTCCTCTGGTGAAAGAGTTTAGCTCCCCAATCAGGATGTTAGTGCTCAGCATGTGTGCGTGGATTATGTATCCCCATGTGCTTCCTGCCGGGAGGCTCCCCAGCCCTGGACAAATGACTGTAATTCAACCTCTGCTGTAATGGGGACGGTCTGTCCTGCAGAGGGGGGAAATGATGGATGGAGTGTGTGCACAGTAAAAAAAAGAATAATAATGGACTTCATTACTTTATATGGCAGCTCTGATCAAAGTCTTATTAAAAGACCCTTTGAGGGACCTGGTCCACCTTCTATTCATCACATCAGCATCAAGGAGGTTTTTTTTTCTTTTTATTTCCCAAAGTCGACATGGTCGTCTGAGTTCTGCTGCAGCTGATATCAGCACAGCTTTGCTGGCATAAGGTGAAGGTGGGACTATAAATGTAACGATCGCCCAGAAGAGATAAGGGTGCTGAATCGAGGCCTTGGCAAGGACAGCATCAACCTCCAGTCGACTGAGATGAAGCTTTGTCCTTCAACTCCTCATTCCTCTTAGCTGTTGTCATGGAGGTGCGCGATTTCCATCACTTTAAGCTGGATGTTACTTCTGGAAGATATTTTTCAGCACATGGAGCTGTAGTCGTTAAAGTGAGCCAGTCAGACCTACTGGAATCTGAAAGTTTCTCCATCCTTGTGATTCAGGTCAGCACCAACTCCTGAAAATCCACCAGGTCTGGGCTGATACATGGAAAATCAGTCATGGGCTCCATGTTTTCACTAATCTTTTAAATGGTTGTTAAAATAAATTTGACTCAAAATTAAAGGCTGGGGATGGACGAACTCTTACCAACCTTTTGGAACTTGAAGAACTGCTTATTTTATTTGATTCCAGAAAATATCAGCTCCCATCAGCAAAAATAAGCAAACCCATCTGACTTTTACAAATATATTTATCCTACAGTCTTATTGAAGGACATGAACAAAACGCTTTTGCTTTTGGGGAAGTCTATATTCTTGTTTACTTAAAACCCTCTAAGTGATTCAGAGGCCCTCGCTTCAAGAATAAGCTCAATAAATCAGGTCAGTGTGTCTTTAGAGCGTTTACACAACCTAGGCATTAGGCCATATAGGCCTGTATATCAGTCAGGGTGATGATATGATATGTTATGATAGAAATATTTTCGTGTTTGACTGTTGTGGAAGATTTACAGTAGCAGCATCTGTGGAGCAGAAGACTCCAGATACCAGTGATGACCTGAACGTTCTTCAGATCTGGTGGAACCAGACACGCAGGTGGTCTGAGGCCAATGAGCTTAGCTGACAACATGTTGTGACAGGACGTGGTGACAAGGGAAGGCCATTTTGCACCATTTTCTTTTTACAGGGGCATTCCTCAAAGCTCTGTCCAAAGGCTACTGTACTTTAAAATTGAATTTCTCTTTACTGGTAGCAAAAACCACAAGACCTGGGCACATGAGCGCTGTCATCTACTGTCGGTGTCGTCACCCTTTTTCCCCATCACTCATGTTGATTTCTGGGATGCTCTTCTCTCTGATCTTTGGTCTGTGGGCACAGCTCATTTCACCAACAAGCATGTGTCATGTAGCTAATGTAGCTAGAAGCTATAAAAAAAAACCTAAACAAACACGTAATTGTGTGTTTGAGAGAGCTGAACACTGTTCCAATTTTTTTCAATTTATATTTCACTCTTCTGGATCAGGAACAGTCACGCTGGTGACCTAATCCAGTTAAAACAAATCCAAGTTGAAGCCACTGGGAACCCTGGTTTTAGCTTTAACATACATGACGAACCCGTTAAGTTCATTTTATATCGGATCAGCCTGGCTACAAATTCAAGCTGACAGCAATAAATTAGATAACTTATTCGGGGCCAAGTCAAGGAGTCAAAGTGCAAGCACAAAGGTAACACTTCATTCTGCAGCTTTGCGAGAGCATCACCCATTGAACTCGAGCTCCGATTTCTCCACTTCACTCCCTTGTCAGATCACCCATCTCCTCTGAAATCAATCATCCCTCAGGTTGTGCTCCGGGTTTCCTGCCCTGGCTAATGAAAGGAATGAATGAATGAATGAATGAAAAGTTTATTTTTGGTCAACTAGATCAAACAAAAATATACCATTTTACACCAAAACAATTAAACAACATACAAAACACTACACATTTCTCCCGATATGATGTATGACCAAAAAGGGAATCGACTGAAGTCCAAAGCTTATTTAAGCCTACCCTATACAATCAAAAAAGATAACCCAGAATATCAACAAGTAAAAAAAGACATTCATTATACTTTTTTTTTAAACCAAAAGATATTCCTCAATTATTTTACATTTCAACAGTTTTTTAAAAACTCGAAAGCGAGCTACATAATTTCATTTCCTCACTAATACCGTTCCACCACTTTACTCTGCAAGCTGAAGCACATCTCACATTCGTTCTGGCTTTCCTTACCTCAAAAATAAATAAGCCTTAGCTTCAAACAATACCTGAAGGCGGGTGACTGAACATTTATCATCATAAAATATCATCAATTTAAATCTACAAATTGAAAAATTGCACAACAGAGACCCACTGTTGCTCGTCCAGACTGGGTATAGACGTGAGTACAATGGTAAATAGTCTCAAGAGTCACATTAGGCCGTAATTAAATCAGTGATTTTTCCATATATTTATTGTAAAATAGTTGCCAGAGTACAGATAAAATAACAATAATTCACCCTGGGACGAAGCGTGGTGTGCAACCGGGCCAAAGGTACGTGCAAGCCCGGGACACCGGCAGCCAGTGATTCTTTGAGCTTATATTTGATACAAGTACTCAAACTATTATCTCCTGGGATCATCTATAATGATGCTGCTGGGGTCCTGTGTGCTGCTCTCCCACATTTTTCCCAGAACACACTTGGGATTTTGTCACAGCGCTAAAATAAATAAAGTCAGCACAAGTTTGGGACCAAACTCAACATTCTTTCAAAACGATCTGTCGGAAATTTGGACTTTTAAAGCATAATTCAACAGTTTTGCTCCGTTGGTAAAAGTTGGCAGTCCTGACTTACCACATACTTCCTGTTTGACCAACAGAAAGCCTGACCAGCTGTTCTGAGCTGAAGTGACATCCATCAACAGGCCCTTCTCATCACTCATAATTTGTTCTGAACTTGACCCAACCGAACTCTGTTCTGACGGCTCAGATGGGCTCCTGCAGCTGCCCCGCATTAGGACACACCAGCAGAGGACCAGAAACTGTCCCACAGACGTGCTGCCCCCCCCCCCCCCCCCCCCCCCCCCCCCCCCCCCGCCATGCTGTCAGCTGTCACTCATCTTATGGTGAAGTTTCCAGCCCATCGTGTCTACCTGCGTCTCTGAAACAGGCTCGAGGGCACGTCTGACAAACAGCAGGGTTGCTTTTCATCGTTAGCGAGACAGAAACCAAAAAACACGTGCACGTATGAGTGTTTTATCAGAACAATCTTCAGGTGGCATCTGAAAGTGAGCAGCCTGACATACTCACATCTGACGTCCTTTCATCCCAACGTGAAGAACAAACCTTTCAAGTTTATTAACTCGTCCTGTAATTGATCTCTGAGCCATTTAGCCTTCAAGTAGAACAGGAAATACACCCTTGCAAACACTCTGAAGTATGTTTATTTCAGCCCGCAGCTTTATTTGTCCTCTAGAATGGGTGGAGAAAGCATTTCTTTCTAACCACAGACCAAAGTAAGTCTCAAATGTTAAAAATAAGAATTTAATTAATCTGGTTCCTCTGTATTTAACCTCTGGCACCAATAAGCAGAGTTCATCTCAGTCTCACCAATCATCACGTAGGTGAAATAATCACGAAAGACAAACAAACAAATAAAGAAATCAAAGACAATTTTCTCTATTGGCTTTGAATATAGGAAGCTGGAAATCTTTTCTAATACATCGAAAATGTTTGTCCTTTCCAGTAAGACGAACTCTCAGACCCTTTACCCAACCGTTCAGCCATAATGATTTTAGATGTTTATGACTAAACCCACAGAAGCTTCCTGGAACTGATTATTTTCTCGAGGATCACTCTTCATTTTAATGATTTCCGTTGGCATTTGCTATAACTGCTTTGAGGGCAGAACACATGATTCTCCTTGGTTTTGCATTTTGTTGAAAGGGTATCTTCGAATTTGCATGTCCTGCATAACGTAATCATTTTAGAACAGTTTTCTACATTACTGTTACAAAGAGGATAAACTTAAATATGCTGATCTTAAACAGCATTGTTTTGAAGCATAATTCATGAATTCCCATTCCCCTCTTTGTAGAAGCAATTCTTGTGGGGGGTTTTTTCTTCTTTGTTTTAAAATCAGTTTAACTTTGTGAAGCCATGGTTCTCTGTGTGACAGAGTTCCCTCTTAATAACCAGAATAAAAGTGCTGTGGGGCAATTTTTACGCCAGAAGAAAAAAATGTTATCAAATCCTGCTGATAATCTTCAAGAACAAAGTTAGACTTTTACAAAATCAATAGGGCCATTTAGAACCGGGATATTTCTGAAATTTCCTTTCCTT